>SJYC01047099.1:0-65296 GCA_006408675.1 Madoqua kirkii | reverse complement strand
TTAAAGTGTTTTATGTATTTTACAAATCACTTACAATTGGACATTTCATTTCTTTATTTTTAAATTTACCCAATACTGTAACTAAATCTTGGGATAGATGTGCTTGCTGTATTCTCTCCCTTTAACTTCAATACAATGATAGAATAATGGAAATGGCATTTAGAATTAGAAAACAGATCTATTTCTCGTTGTTGAAGCATAGTTGATTTACAATATTATATTAGTTTTAGGTAGACAACATAGTGATTCAATATATATAGATTATATATATATGTAGACATATATAGATTGTACTCCAATAATGCATACTCCAATATATACAGTTTATTCTCCGTTTGTGCCAGCCTTGAGGGATGGGATGAGGTGGGAGTTGGGATGGAAGTTCAAGAGGGAGGAGACATACATATGCCTATAGCTGACTCATGTTGATGTGTGGCAGAAGCCAACACAATCTTGTAAGATAATTATCCTTCAATTAAAACTAAATAAAAAACAGAAGTTATTACAAAAGAACGGCTCTGCTTTCCTGTGCTGTTCAATACATCTTCACTGTATTTTTGTGTTATACACAGTAGTTTGTGTCTCTTAATCCCAAGCCCTCTCTTGCCTGTCCTCTTTCCCTCTCCCCACTGCTAATCACTGGTTTGTTCTCTGTATCTGTGAATGAAACAGGTCTCTTTGGAAATTGTAGCTCTGTTTCTTATCTTTATGAGCTCCAGCTTTCCTATCTGTAAACAAGACTGCAGATACTTCTGCAGTTTTCAAGGTTGTTGGGAGAAGCAAGTAAGAACATACATGAAGGTTCTTAGCTGGTTATTAGTTGGATTTAATGTTATATAATAGAAGATGGCCTAGTCTAGCTTTCTAGATTCTGTTTCTTTGCCATTATGTGACCTAAAGTAGATGAACTAGTGCTACTTACACTGGAGCAGTGGATATACCTGGTGGATTGAGTAGTAAAAGGGGCCAGTCTGTAAGATTTCTGGTCTGCAAGGGGCAATCAATTGATCCACAGAGCCTGAGAATTAATTTAGAACTCACGGCACTTTTGGTATGACTTGTCTGCACACCAGAGCATAACAAGGGCTGATGACTGCCCAGGGGCCTATCCCAGTGAAGATCTAGGAAGAACTCAATGCAGTGAACTTTGTGCCCTTATAAAAAATTATTTTTTTATTCACCAGTCATTTATTGAGCAATGACTGCCAGGCAGAATGCTTAGGGCTAGAATGACAGGAAACTGTCTTGCCATAGTGGAAAGAGACAGACAGGTGAACAGGTAATTGCAGAGGAGTGTGGTTAGTGATGTAATAGAGATGTCTCTCAGAGCAGTGGGAGGATCCAGGCTAAAAGGATCAGGGAAACCTTCCCGGAAGAAGAACTGTCTAAGCAAAAGAATGAGTAGAATTTTACAGGCCAGAGTTTTGCCATGGAAACATTATGTATGGAGGCCTTAAAGCTAGATAAAGCAAGGCAGGTTCTTGGAAATATAAATAGTTCAAAAAGGCCTGAGTGTAGAGCATGGGGTTGGGCAGGGGAGGGGAACTGGGAGAGGAGAGGGATAGTAAAACATGAGATTGTAGAAGTGAGCTGATTTCAGAGTTTTTGTTCCAAGCATGATCATGAACCATTAAAGGATTTTTAAGCAGTAGATTGACAAGATAAACTATTTGAATTTAAAAATATTTCAACTTTCAAAAATGTCTTCATTGCCAGTGGGCAACATGTGAAGATGTATATTTCAGTTGGTTAATGAGCAAATCAGTTGAAGTGAGGCAAACGTCTCAGAGCCTTTAGCCACCTAGCAATGCAATCACATGGAAATGACTCACTGCGGGTTCTTTTTTGTCTGTCTGCAGTCAAATCTTCTGCATGCATAGTCCTATTCCAGCACTTTTAGAGGATGGAGATGGACCAATTTTCCAAGTCCATAGAAAAAGCAACACATTTTGCCAATGTTATGGAAGGGATTGTGTTTAGGGACGGGTGTATAGCTTCAAAATAGACTAGTTCCCAAGGAAACGTTTCACTAACATTAACGAATGTATCTAAATAATGCTTGGCTTGGGGTACAGTTAAGAGCTTAGTCTTTTTTATTACTTTACTGTAGCAAACAGACTTGACTGCCGTCCAAAATGCATCCACTTCCCAATGCATTGGCTGAAATGGCCCTTATCTCCAGTTCCAGTGGGGTTTATCTTGACTGGTCCAGGCCAGTTGTGAGAACTCCATTCTACTTTGTTTAGGATTACCTATGTAACCTAGTTTTAGACAACGAAAAATGAATATGAAAGAAAATCTGCTAGAAATGTCTGGATATTGGTATAAGAAGATGTGATACTTGCCAAATGTGGCCTTGGGGGTTGCTCGCCAACATGTTGAGGATGGTAGAGCAGGAAGGAAAACCTGGGTCTTTGATAACAAAATTGAGCTTGGAATTAACAAAACCCTGAAGCCTCCCTACCTCGGACTTCCTGTTAAGTTTAAGCATCCTTTAGTCAATTTCTGTTGTTGCTGTTGCTTAGTCGCTAAGGCACGTGTGAATCTTTTGCAACCCCATGGACTGTAGCCCACCAGGCTCCTCTGTCCATAGGATTTCCCAGTGCAGGCCAAGCACTCTCTCTGACACCACCACCATGTCTGTTTATAAATCTTCCCCCAAGACTGGCAGCCCACAAGTGTGAGCCATGCATGGCTCATGTTTCTGCAGTACTTGCAACATTGTCACAGTAATAAAACCCAAGCTTTGGAGCGCAGGCGTCAGTTTGCACAGTGCTTTTATTTCATTTGGCAACCTTGTGGAAAGGGTGTTACAATATATTACTAAGTATCAAGATACTCCCCAAACAAGTACTAATATCATGCTCACTCTGGGAAATCTGAGGTGGAGAGGGTGGCATTTATTGAAAACCTGAGAGATTTCTTGGGAGTCAGGGAAGAGTAGATTGAAATGAATGGTTGGTCACTCGTAGCAGGTCATGGGAAAGAAGACGGTGACGCAAAAGGTCATTTTCAGTTTCTCAGGGTCTCAGTGGGTGAGGCACCAACCCCGACTCCAGACAGTGAAGCGCCTGGGCTCTGTCCTAGGGCACTGCTTCTCTGTGGGGTGAAATCCTTCAGACACACGTGTGTATTACTTCATTGTTCTCCTCCCAGCCTGGTGGTCTTTGCCCCAAATTTGAGACAAGGGGAGTGTGTTTGATAAAAGTCTTAACAGAAAAAGTATTATAAAATACCAAAAACATTGGGCTCTTTTGAGAGGGTCTTGATAAGGAGCTGCAGCCTTGTTAGAAAGGGAGAGCCCCTCTGCTTGAGAAGGAACAATGAAGGCAGCTAAACAGACTCTGGGAAATATTGGCAGCTCAGAGGCTAGATGACATCATTGATTAATTGAACAAATGTTTATTAAGCTGTGATGAATAAAACAGATATGCTTCTTGTCTTAAAAGGTACCTATACTCTAGTAGTGAAGATAGATAATAATGAAGTAAAAAAGGAAATGTTGGTTGCTCAGTCGTGTCTGACTCTTTGTGACCCCATGGACTGCAGCCTTCCAGGCTCCTCTGTCCATGGAGCTCTCCAGGCAAAAATACCGGAGAGGGTTGCCATTCCCTTCTCCAGGAGATTTTCCCGTCCTAGGGATTGAATTCGAGTCTCCTGCATTTCAGGCAGATTCTTTACTGCCTGAGCCACAGGGAAGCCTAATAGAGGAAATATGTAATTACAAATTGTGGTGACTGCTACTAAGGAGGAAGAACAGTACACATGAAAGAAGAGTGGGGTGAAGGGGCTGCTTTGTTTTGGGTGGCCAATATAGACCTCTGTGAATGGATTACACTCAAGGTGGGACTGGAAAAATAGGAAAGAGTCAGCCATTCAAAAGGAAGGGCTAAGACAGAGGAAGGGTATTGAGTGGAGAGAGCAGGTACCAGCCACAGCCTGTGCAATGGGCCGGAGGTAGGAAATAGTTTATATATTCAAGAAACTGATTTTCTAGGTAGGGTTCTTTCATCATGTCAGCAGAATTTATTGAACTTTTACCTTGTGTCTAGTTTTGTCCTAAGAATTGTGGAGGATGGATATACATGTGTATATGTGTAGGCTGGATTGCTATAGGATACTTGGTTGGGGAGGTGGGGGTGACTTAAACTGGAATGCAAAAAAGTGAGTGGGATTTAAATGGGGAGATGGTGAGAAGCAATATGTGGAAAGATAGAGAGTAGAAACAAACATTTTGTTTGTGGGGCAGTGACGAGATTGTTTCTGAGAGTGAGAATAGTGGATAATCTTGAATTAATTCTTCTTAATTGAGGATTAATTAGAAGAGCCCCTCTGCTTGAGAAGGAACAATGAAGGCAGCTAAACAGACTCTGGGAAATATTGGCAGCTCAGAGGCTAGATGACATCATTGATTAATTGAACAAATGTTTATTAAGCTGTGATGAATAAAACAGATATGCTTCTTGTCTTAAAAGGTACCTATACTCTAGTAGTGAAGATAGATAATAATGAAGTAAAAAAGGAAATGTTGGTTGCTCAGTCGTGTCTGACTCTTTGTGACCCCATGGACTGCAGCCTTCCAGGCTCCTCTGTCCATGGAGCTCTCCAGGCAAAAATACCGGAGAGGGTTGCCATTCCCTTCTCCAGGAGATTTTCCCGTCCTAGGGATCGAATTCGAGTCTCCTGCATTTCAGGCAGATTCTTTACTGCCTGAGCCACAGGGAAGCCTAATAGAGGAAATATGTAATTACAAATTGTGGTGACTGCTACTAAGGAGGAAGAACAGTACACATGAAAGAAGAGTGGGGTGAAGGGGCTGCTTTGTTTTGGGTGGCCAATATAGACCTCTGTGAATGGATTACACTCAAGGTGGGACTGGAAAAATAGGAAAGAGTCAGCCATTCAAAAGGAAGGGCTAAGACAGAGGAAGGGTATTGAGTGGAGAGAGCAGGTACCAGCCACAGCCTGTGCAATGGGCCGGAGGTAGGAAATAGTTTATATATTCAAGAAACTGATTTTCTAGGTAGGGTTCTTTCATCATGTCAGCAGAATTTATTGAACTTTTACCTTGTGTCTAGTTTTGTCCTAAGAATTGTGGAGGATGGATATACATGTGTATATGTGTAGGCTGGATTGCTATAGGATACTTGGTTGGGGAGGTGGGGGTGACTTAAACTGGAATGCAAAAAAGTGAGTGGGATTTAAATGGGGAGATGGTGAGAAGCAATATGTGGAAAGATAGAGAGTAGAAACAAACATTTTGTTTGTGGGGCAGTGACGAGATTGTTTCTGAGAGTGAGAATAGTGGATAATCTTGAATTAATTCTTCTTAATTGAGGATTAATTAGAAACTCTCTGAGATTCCCAGGATACCACGACTTCTCTCCCTTTTAAACTTTACTACTCCTGTCCATTTACTTAAATTAATTAGGTCAGCCCAGTGCTTCATAAAGAAGAATAAAGTAAATATCCTGTCACTGAGACTTGCTTTCAAAGCACACGACTACTGAATTTTCAGTGGCAAATGTTCCTGACCTCCATGATTCCCCATCTTATAGTCTACCTTATTTTCATTGTGTGCGTTATCACGCTGCAGGCCTTTCACAATGTTTTACACTGTTTGAGCCGAGTGCTGGCGAATGGCACTTTCAAACACAGGTCATTCACTCCCACAGCTCCACGGAGGTGGGGAGGGGCAGGTAGCATTGTGTCTGTGGAATGAATGAGGAAGCAGAAGGGCAGAGAGGTTAAGTGACTTGTATAAATCACACAAGGGTCAGGGGCTGTGTGTGAATAGGACTCAGCCTCCAAACTCAGTCCAGGGCTCTGTCCACTAAGCCCCCTTTCCACCGCAGGCAGTTCGGAATGTTAGAGGAACAAGGAAGTAGTGTTTTAGCAATCCAGACGGAGAAGTGAAAAAGGGAGGTGGTGCATGGAAAAGATTTATTTCATGTCAGGTGAATGCTACCGAATTGTTTACCTTTTTATTAATTTTAGAGCATCGCACATCTTCCAGTGCCCAAACTGTAGTCCGTCGTGATGCAGGTAGTGAGAACTTTCGGAAAGCAGAGACTCAACAGTGAGTGATTGGCCTTACACCGCCGCACCTGTCTTCCTGTTCCTGCTCCTCACCCTCTGCTAGAGGACGTATATCCTCAGCACCATCACAGTCAGATGCATCTCAGGGCTCAGCCCCTCAGTCTGCAGGTCACCCTCCATCTTATCCCTGTAGCTGTGCTGCTTCCAGATCAATGTTGTTTGTCTTGTGCTACAACGTTGAGGACCAAAAACTGTGGAAAGTGCCACATCTGAAGTTTTCGCCCTGGATGGGCAGCTGCTTTTCCTATTTGGATGCAAAAAGCAGCATAAGCAGAGCCGCTGAGGCTTCTCCTCCTCCTACCCCAGTGCTCCAAGTCCAGCAAGATCTGTGCTCACAAAAACTTTTCTGACAATTTAGTCTTGGATTCAAGTCTAGAGTATAAACTTCTCTGAAATAATCACTTTCCAAGTGAGTTTTAAGAGTCTGAAAAATAGTCACGAATGAAAAGTGTGTCGTTCCAGCCTAAGCTATTATCCTACAGTTGCATCACTCTACAGTTGGAACCTTTTTTTAAAAAATCTTGACCCTGCATTTTCTTTAAATCTTGACCCTACGGGGGAGTTCTAATGAAATGGTGAATTGGTTTCTGCCCCACTAGAAAGAGACAATTGAATATAAGTTGTATTAAATTCAGAGAAACTAAGACCTATCCTGTGTGGGGTTTTCTAGATAAATCTGCTTCTGCCCTATACATTTTTAATGACAATGTGGTTTCAAACTCAGTGTTATTCAATACAGAATCAAAGCTGACTTGGAGAAAAATACTGTTTGATTCTATTTAGTCCACATTTCCCTCCCCACTTTTGGGTGTCTGCCTGTGCAACTGGGAGTGGGTTTGTGTATAATGCGGTCTGAATACATTCTTATAAGTATTAGAAGTATGGAAACACAGAGCCCTCTGTGACCCCCAGAGCCTCTGTTGATCACTGGTGTTTGTTGTTGGAGGAAGGCAAACATAAGCATAGAAGTGTTATTGAACAGAAACCCCTTCAAAAATGTCTCTGGGCTTTTGTTCTCAGGGTTGCATAGCAGTAGGGGGCCCCCCTCCTCAGAAAGCATACTTATGCAAGTATTAAGAACTGGCTGAGATAAGAAGTAAAGCTTAAGAGACCTTCATCATTAGCTGCTAGTGGTAGAGATTAGTGATCCTACTATAGGATTACAGACGGAAAGAGTGCCAGTGTTGGTTAATTGTTCATTAATGCTTGTAAAATAAGCCAGCTGGAGGAAAAGTGACCATTGTCTGCTCTCTCAGAGTGAAACTAAATTGGATCTGTTCATCAATGGCAGTATTGATGTCAGGAAAAAAAAATACACATGTAAACTTCTTCCCTGTGACTCCCTCTCAATTTTAAATATTTAATTAAAAACTGTTATCCTAACAATGATTAAGTTATCAATCCATCTTTCTCTGGCTGGCCTTTATCTCAGTTAAGAACACTTTCCTTCTCATGCACTTGCTTTTTGAGTTTTTGATCTGATACAAAAACAGAACCGATTTCTTAAAACAGCCTGTAGATACAAATAAGCCTTATGATTAGTGGTTGTGATGTTGAGATATGGTGGGCATGCTACTTAAAAATCCCAGAGAACTTTGAGCTCTTTTCTTCCCCGCCTTCCTACTTTGTCCCTTCCCTCCCCCACTCCAAACCTGCCTCACAGAAGTAAGGCTCCCCTTTCCCACCCCACCCCCAGGCAGAGGCAGGGTTAAATGATTTGTCCAAAGTCACACGCCCTACCCTGTCCAAGTTAGGAAGAGAGCCAAGAACCTTTGCCTTCTTCTAGAAAATGTTGTTGTAAGGTCAGAGACAATATAGCTAATTGTTTCTGAATCCCCAAATAGGGAAATATTTAAGCATGTTCCTCCAGTAAGTTTATTCACTCAGGAAGTATTTATTGAGTCCCCAGCATGTGCAACAGCGATGAACAAATGACGAGTTCCTGCCTTCACTCTGTTCGTAGGATTGTGAGGACATGAAATATCTTACAAATAAAAATGGAGGGTGAGCGTAATGAAGGGGAAGCAGTGACTGTGGCTGGGGATTATCACAGAGGGATGTTTGGAGTGAGACATGGTCTCCCTCAGAGAGGAGCTGAGGGCTGGGTGAGGGACAGTCCCCCTTTTTCCTGGGGAAAGGGGTTACAGTGGATTCTGGGGAGCTTGTATGAGACCCCAATGTGTGAAGGAATCTCTGTGTTGCAGACCCAGCATAAAGGGGAGGATACTCACTCGGAATTTGGAAACGAGTTTAGGCAGCCATCTATAGAGGTGACCCTCTTGATGAGTGTTGCTGGTGAGCCAAGAGTGTGAGCGTCTAACAGGAAACACAGGCCACTCCCGCCTCCTCTCCCACCCCATCTCTTCCCACTTCTTGCTCGTCATCCTCAAGCCACAATGCCTTCCTTCCCTGACTCTAACACCCGACTCCGTGTTCCTGCGTTTGTCAGCCCTCTGCTCTCTGGCACATTTTAACATCTGTAAGCCCTTCTCTCTTCTCTCTGTTCATTCTTTCACTCATTCATTCAACAAATACTTATTACTAGCTACCAGCTCAAGGCACCACAGATTTATCAGGAAACAAAACCTTTCACCGCCAGCTCTAAAGTCACCTCCTCAGAAGCATATTTCCTCCTATAACATGGATGTCTTTTTGTTACTTAGTAGAGCAGGTTTCACATTCTGAGGTTATTATGTTATTTTCTGCATATTTGCTATATATTTTTCCCTTAAAATGCAAGCAACTCAGAAGGCACGGACTGTGCCCCTCAGGTTCATCACTGTACCTCCAGGACTTAGAACATTGCCGGACATACTCTGTAATACCGAATGGCCAAATACAGAAAGAAAAAAAACAGGTTACAGATTAGACCACGGCTGATGTAAAGTGCATTTCCTTTCAGGAAGTAATATTTATAGAGCACTGTGGCCATTCTTCAACTGAATGACAGGTTGGTGTGTTATTGCCACATTCTATAGCCACTTTGCTGTGTTAGCTTTTAAAATCCCATTTTCTTTGTTTAGATACATTTCAAAATTTTACTGATTAGTTGAATTCATTATGTGTTTTGCTTTACAAAAATGCATTTATGTGATCAGTGATGAAGACACAATCAAAACCTAAAGTTTCCTTGACTTTACTAGTTAAATAGCTATCATGGAGAATGTGAGGCCATCACCATGGAAAGGAAGCTGGTATCTGGTTGTTGTTTTATATTTCACCTAAGGCTAGAATGAAGTATACGAAGGCCCTCATTTTATATCTTGTGCTCTAAACATCTCCAAAGCATTCATTTGTTTATCCTTAAAGTAAACAATTAAGCAGGCTAGAGACGACAGAGGATGAGATGGCTGGATGGCATCACTGACTCGATGGATGCGAGTCTGAGTAAACTCCGGGAGTTGGTGATGGACAGGGAGGCCTGGCGTGCTGCGATTCATGGGGTCGCAAAGAGTCGGACACGACTGAGCGACTGAACTGAACTGAACTGAACTGAGAGGCAGACTTTATAATGATCCCCCTTTTTAAAAATTAATAAGTCAATTGTGGTGCAGAGACAATAAATAACTCCTTACTGTTATGCCATTTCAGAATAGACTGCGTATGAGTTGAGGTTCCGCATTAGATCTGCACCAGGGATTATGGGATGTGGTGGCTTGTTCTACAGCTGACTGGCCATTGTTGGCATTGGCTATTCCAGCGAGAAGTGCCTATTAGCTTAAGTAGAAGGTAAGTTTGGTATCTGGGATCCCCTGTTATCATTATCTATTCTTCTGGCCTGTTCTGTGTTTCCTATTAAGTCCTGATTTCTACCTGCTCTGCTTCTGGCTTGAAAAGCCTTGTGATGCACTCAGTAACCATTGGTTAGAAGCAAGGCAGCTAACTAAAACACAGACAGGCATTCAGACCTAAATAAGGACTGACTCTCACCATATTCTGTGTCCATGTTGCAGTGTGTTTATCCACCGATATGAGAGATTTTTCAGGATAATGTAAAAAAATCCAGAGCCTTTGCCTCTGTTTTGAGTCATCTGAGCTACAACTTCCAATTGTAGTTCCAACTATAACTGTCCCCAGTAGTTGGGAACGGTAGCAAGATTTCCAGAGATGCAGACATGTAAGACAGAGTGCTCACACCTCTACAGCTGATTGCTCTAACTCCAGTGTACTGTTTATCATGGTTCTATTTTAGTTTAATAATATTACTCAAAAATATCTGGCATTGGATTTGCAAGATCAAAAGGAAAGAGTCTATAATTCAGACCAAAAGAGGGCTGATGGAGAGAAGAAGAAAAACATGAGAGAGAGCAAGAGGCCAGCACGCATGCGTCATCATCTAGGCCAACATGGCTCTAACGGGAGCAAGAGGCCTGGGGTGATGGGCCTTGGAGGGCCTGTGCAGGCCTCACAAAGAGGGGTGAGGAGGAAGTTTATCGGTCTTGACCCAGCTCTCAGTGCCGTTGATGGTGGGTTGCATAAGAGCCCAACAGATTGCAAGTGGCACTGTGTATTGTTAGCATCAGTTTTAGCAAGTTATAGGGATGATCTTAACTCCCTACACCTTGCATCTTAAAAACAGTTTTTAAAAAAGCTTTTCCTCACCTCTTTATAGCAGTGACGAGCAAAATTCAGCTTGTGACCATCTAAATATATCAAATTCCCAATTGCATTGTCTAAGTCTTATTTTTGTATCTTCATAACGCTGGTAAACAGGGCAAAAGGGCCTGCTTACTATCTGCATTACTCTATTCCACACATCAGGCTCCACAGCAGAGGACAGAGGTCCTGTGGTGAAGGGAAGAGTTTTATAGGTAAATCTGTGGATTTGCCTGTTCTTTGTGAAGGTGTGAACAGTTAGCCATTTCTAAAGTTGTGTTTTCAGGTACAAAGTTCTTTCAGATTCACAAGCAAATTTTAAAAAATCAAGAGGAAGAAACTCTGAAATCTGAAAAGTAGGACTTCCACATCTTAAAACAGACATGTTCACGAGTCTATTAAGGTTCAGTAGGCAAATTTTAGGAATCAGTGAACTAAAATGGACTGGAATGGTGAATTTAACTCAGATTACCATTATATCTACTACTGCGGGCAAGAATCCCTTAGAAGAAATGGAGTAGCCATCATGGTCAACAAAAGAGTCTGAAATGCAGTACTTGAATGCAGTCTCAGAAACGACAGAATGATCTCTGTTTGTTTCTAAGGCAAACCATTCAATATTATGGTAATCCAAGCCTATGCCTCAACCAGTAACACTGAAGAAGCTGAAGTTGAACAGTTCTATGAGACCTACACGACCTTTTAGAACTAACACTCAAAAAAGATGTCCTTTTCCTTATACAGGACTGGAATGCAAAAATAGGAAGTCAAGAAACACATGGAGTAACAGGCAAATTTGGCCTTGGAATGCAGAATGAAGCAGAACAAAGACTAATAGAGTTTTGCCAAGAGAACGCATTGGTCATAGCAAACACCCTCTCCCAACAACACAAGAGAAGACTCTACACATGGACATCACCAGATGGGCAACATTGAAATCAGAGTGATTATTTTCTTTGCAGCCAAAGGTGGAGAAGTTCTATACAGTCAGCAAAAACAAGACCAGGAACTGACTATGGCTCAGATCACGAACTCCTTATTGCCAAATTCAGACTTATATTGAAGAAAGTAAGGGAAACCACTAGACCATTCAGGTATGACCTAAATCAAATCCCTTATGATTATACAGTGGAAGTGAGAAATAGATCTAAGGGACTAGATTTGATAGACAGAGTGCCTGATGAACTATGGACTGAGGTTCATGACATTGTACATGAGACAGGGATCAAGACCATCCCCATGGAAAAGAAATGCAAAAAAGTAAAATGGCTGTCTGAGGAGGCCTTACAAATAGCTGTGAAAAGAAGAGAAGTGAAAAGCAAAGAGAAAAGGAAGGATATAAGCATCTGAATGCAGAGTTCCAAAGAACAGCAAGGAGAGATAAGAAAGCCTTCCTCAGCCATCAATGCAAAGAAATAGAGGAAAAGGACAGAATGGGAAAGACTAGACATCTCTTCAAGAAGATTAGAGATACCAAGGGAACATTTCATGCAAAGATGGGCTCAATAAAGGACAGAAATGGTATGGACCTAACAGAAGCAGAGATATTAAGAAGAGATAGCAAGAGTACATAGGAGAACTGTACAAAAGAGATCTTCATGACACAGATAATCATGATAGTGTGATCACTCACCTAGAGCCAAACACTTGTGGAATGTGAGGTGGGCCTTAGAAAGCATCACTACGAACAAAGCTAGTAGAGGTGATGGAATTTCAGTTGAGCTATTTCATATCCTGGAAGATGATGGTGTGAAAGTGCTGTACTCAATATGCCAGCAAATTTGGAAAACTCAGCAGTGGCCACAGGACTGGAAAAGGTCAGTTTCATTCCAGTCCCAAGAAAACAAATACCAAAGAATGCTCAAACTACTGCACAATTGCACTCATCTCACACACTAGTAAAGTAATGCTCAAAATTCTCCAAGCCAGGCTTCAGCAATACATGAACTATGAACTTCCAGATATTTAAGCTGGTTTTAGAAAAGGCAGAGGAACCAGAGATTAAATTGCCAACATCTGCTGGATCATGGAAAAAGCAAGAGAGTTCCAGAAAAACATCTATTTCTGCTTTATTGACTATGCCAGAGCCTCTGACTGTGTGGATCACAAGTAACTGGAAAATTCTGAAAAAGATGGGAATACCAGACCACCTAACTTGCCACTTGAGGAACCTATATGCAAGTCAGGAAGCAACAGTTAGAGCTGGACATGGAACAAGACTGGTTCCAAATAGGAAAAGGAGTACGTCAAGGCTGCTTATTTAACTTCCATGCAGAGTACATCAGGAAAAACGCTGGACTGGAAGATGAACAAGCTGAAATCAAGATTGCCAGG
Organism: Madoqua kirkii; assembly: GCA_006408675.1. Taxonomy (NCBI): domain Eukaryota; kingdom Metazoa; phylum Chordata; class Mammalia; order Artiodactyla; family Bovidae; genus Madoqua; species Madoqua kirkii. Next base: position 52,267 of record SJYC01047099.1, on the reverse strand, counting down.
AGAAATATCAGTAACCTCAGATATGCAGATGACACCACCCTTATGGCAGAAAGTAAAGAGGAACTAAAAGGCCTCTTGATGAAAGTGAAAGAGGAGAGTGAAAAAGTTGGCTTAAAACTCAACAAGATGTGTATAAGAGACAGGGCACGGACTGCCTCCGCTGCAGGAGTTATGTCCCTGTCAGAGTCTTTTTTTGAGCTTCTTGTAGCTGGCGATCAAAAGGCCTGTGTGTAGCTCCGCCTGTTGAGGCACTTAGAAGGCTACCTTGCCCGGAGTCCTTCTCTGTTGTTGGGTAGATGTGTATAAGAGACAGGGGTGCGGCTGAGTGAGGTGGTCATCCTATCTGCGGATGATTGAGTTTGTCCTTTTGTTTTGTTTGTTGTTTAGATGAGGCGTCCTGCACAGGGTGCTGCTGGTGGTTGGGCGATCTGGGTCTTGTGTTCAAGTGGTTTCCTGTGTGTGAGTTCTCACTATTTGTGACTCCCTACGGTTATTGTCTGGTAGTCTAGGGTCTTAGAGTCAGTGCTCCTACTCCAAAGGTTCAGGACTTGATCTCTGGTCAGAAACAAAGATTCCACAAGTGGTATGTTATGGCATTAAGTGAGATGAGAAATATCCAAAAATGAGAAACCAAAGATGAACTCCAGACAAATGGCAGTTACAAAATCAGGCAAGTGATAGTTAAAATCATGGCATATACACCTATACATATATACCCATGAGCAATTTCGCCTTGCTCCTGTGGCTGCCTGGCTTTCCTCCCCAATATGCCCTCAGTCCATCTCTTTTCCCTCACATCCCCTCAGTCCATCTCTCCGCAGTCAACAGCAGCCCTCGCCCTGGGATTGCCCCACAGTCCCTAAACTCCAGCTCCCAGCTGCTGCGCCTTCCAGGGGACCAGTGTCCCTGTCCGGGGTGTGTATGGCTGGGGCAAGGACTGTCTGATTCTCATTCCATTTAGGCTGCCACAGATCAGCTCTTTCACTCTCAGCCTTACATGTTTCTCCCCTGACTCAGACAGTTGCCCCATGCGGGGATTGGACCCCTGCCTGAGTTCCCCTACCTGCCGAGGGCAGGTCCAGTCCTAACACTCCTGTTTTTCCTGTAGTTCCTTCGTCCTCCCGAGGTTTGCATGGCTCTCTATGTTCTTTTCCACTGGTCAGATCCTCTTGTGCCCTGTTAGTTGGTGCTCTGCATGCACTTCTGTCTCTGAAGGTGTGTTCCTGATGTATCCTTGGAGAGAGATGTACCCCACCCACGTCCACCGACTCCTCCACCCTGTTGTTCTAGGGAAGATTTTTACCTCTTATTTTTAAGAAAGTTCTATTTGAGTCCAGGGTAGATTGAGGTCTATCTTGTAGTTAAACGTTACAAAAAAAACCTTTTAGCTACTACCCTCCTGGAGCTTTTTATTTATGTATATTTATTTTCTATATCCTTATTTATAGTTTGGAATCTTACTGTAAACTCTGTGTCCTAAATAAATAGCATTAATTACTGTATTTATTAATGGGTATGCCTGTTTTAATAGAGAGTAATATTTTTGAAGCTAAAACAAAAATAAGTATACATTTTTCATTTTTTTGCCAACTGTGGAATATCTCATTGTATCACCCACAAGCAAGATATTTGCATGATTTCTTGGACACACCCAAGGACATAAGCATAAATAAGCCACAACTGCTAAATGTGGAAATCCAAATCATTCGGTTCCCAATAAGTAACTGATTCTTGTCCTGTGTTTTCAGGTTCCTGGATTGTGGTGGGCCATATCCTCGGCTGGTGGACCTGAATTTAGCTGGCGATCCTACTGACGGAGCCTCAGTGGCAGTGCAGAGGGCCTATGGCTTTTGGTGTCCCCGAGACTTGAAAATCTATCCTGACCTTGGCTGTTCCTTTTTGCACGTGTGTGATCGTTCACCTCCTTGTCCAAAGATGTACCTTAGGAGCGAAGAGCTTTCATTTGCTCGGTATTTCATAGCACTGATTTCAGGCATTTGCCTCTCTGCCACGTTGTTTACTTTTTTAACTTTTTTGATGGATGTGATAAGATTTCGTTATCCTGAAAGACCCATTATAATGTAAGCCGTCTGCTACATGATGGTGTCATTAATTTTGTTTATTGGGTTTTTGCTTGAGGACCGTGTCGCCTGCCATGCCTCCAGCCCAGCACAGTATCAGGCTTCCACAGTGACCCAAGGATCTCATAACAAAGCCTATATCATGCTCTTGATGATACTCTATTGTTTTCACTATGGCTGGCAGTGATCCGTACCATCGTGTGGTTCTTGGCAGCTGTGCCAATGTGGGGTAGTGGAGCTACTGAGAAGAAAGCCTTGCTGTTTCATGCCGGTGCGTGGGGCATCCCTGGAACGCTGACCGTCATCCTTTTAGCGGTGAATACCATTGAAGGTGACGGTATCAGCGGCCTGTCTTTTGTTGGCCTCTACGATGTCGATGCCTTGAGGTATTTTGTTCTTGAACCCCTCTGCCTGTGTGTGGTAGCTGGGGTTTCACTCCTTTTAGCTGGCATGATATCCGTAAACAGAGTGCGAGTTGAGATTCCATTAGAAAAGGAGAACCAGGATCAACTGGTGAAGTTTAGGATCCGGATTGGTGTTTTCAACACTCTGTATCTCGTACCAGTCACGGTTGTAATTGGATGCTACTCTTTGACCAAGCATACCGCGGCATCTGGGAAACAACGTGGATACAAGAACGCTGCAGAGAATATCACCTCCATGTCCATATCAGGTAAGGGAAACCTTGTTCTAAATTTCAAAACATTCAACAGTGCAAAGAGCTAATCTTAGCTGTTTGATTTTTTTGTTAACTCTTCATGGAACACCTGAAGATGAAACTTCTGAAGTGAAGTTCATGAACATATTTCTTGTAGTAAGAATGTCATACAGACGTTTCTGTTAACCTGTTCCTTCTAAAAGATCACTTTCATTGAGTCCAAGCCATGGGCTTTTAAGCAGTTTCCTTCTGTTATCACAAAATAGTTGCTTGCTGATTACTTAGAAGTCTGCAGGTGTGAGGGGAAGATGTTGATGAAACGATAGTGTCTGTGGAAATTTTACTGATACTTAGAACGGGAGTTTTAACAGTTTTGAAAGAACATCTGAATGCATTTGTACAAATAGTTTCATCTTTTAGTTGGCCTTAGTTTTTTTTTTTTTTTTAAAAAAAAAAACAGAGGGAAAGGCAAAGAAAGGGATAAATATACCAAAAATACAATAGATTTTAAAGCATTAAAATTATAAAGAGGAGAAAAGAAGCAAAACATGGAAGAAAAAAGAAAAAGGAAAACTCCATGGAACTGCAGTAGCACAATGTAGAGGCAGAGGTTTGCAACAACATTAAAGAGTGTGACTGAATATACCCCTATACATACACACCCATAGGCACAATGCAAATAGTCCAACAAAAATAAAGTACAGTAGATTGAGCCAGTGAACAAAAGAAACCAAAAATTTTATCTACTAGAACAAAACTAGACAAAGCACAAACTAGTAAAGAAAACGAAAGCAAAGTGCCAACTGGGGGATAAAGCACTGAAACTAAAATTAACAGCTCTGTTGAGAGGAAAGGAGAGAAAGAAATGAAAGAAAGAATAGATATGCAAAGTTAGATAAAGGTAGATAGGGTTTATATATGTTAAAGAGTAACTGCAAGGGGAAAAGAACCATAGGAAAAGCAAACTAAGGAATAAATATAGAAAAAATAAAAATAGGGTTAAAAATTGTAAAAAAAGAGAAAGGAAAACAAAGACGAAAAGCTCAGAACTGCAGAAGCCCAACGCAGAGGCAGAGGTTTATAAACATAAACAATGGGACTAGAAAAAATAAAGCTCAAAAGCTTAATTGGATTTCATAGTGCCAGTAAAAATCGACAGCTACGACAGAGGGGAGAACAAAAGAGAAAATAGAACAAAATGAATCCAAAAGAATGTAAAGAAGAAGTCAAAAAATAAGAATAATAAATGTTTTTCTTGAGTCCTTGCTGTCAGCGTCCTTTCCCTGGCTGGGAGGCACAGTCCACTTTCCCTCCCTCGGATGCCCTCCAGCCCTGTGCTGATCTCTGGGCCTGCTGTGGGGGCAGCTCAGATTGGAATCTGGTCCTCCTCCTGTGTGTTCTTGCCTCCAGTGTGCACAGCTCTCAGAACTAGTGAGTGTTCTTTTGTGGGAGCTCTCAGTGACCTTTTATCTATTCCATAGAGACAGAGTCTTCCTAGTGGACCGTGTGGATTTAATGTGCAGCTTGTACAGCTTGGTGGTAAGGTTTTTGGTCTTCTTCCTTAGCCACACTGTCCCTGGGTTCCAATTGTGGTTTCATTTCCACCTATACATGTGGGTCGTCCACTGGGGTTTGCTCCTGCGGCTGCCCTGGAGGAGGTGGGTTTGCCCCTGTGAGCGCCAGGTGTGGAGGTGGTGGAGGTGTTTGGGTCGCAGGGGTTCTGGCAGCACCAAGTACTCACGGGAGTTGGCTGCTAGGGCAGCAGGAAATACAGTGCTCTAGAAGGGTATGGCAACCCGTCTTGGGCGGTGCACTCCAGGATTTTTGCCTGGAAAACCCCCTCCTCCCTGACAGAGCTGCCTGGCAGGCCACAGTTTACAGGGCGGCAAAGAGCTGCACGTGACTGAAGCGACCCTGTGAGCATAGATGGAAGACGTGTTTTGCCTGTGGCAGCTCTGCCCAGTGAGTTGAGCATGAAGGTGGCGCAGCTGCTTGACTTGCCGTGACGCTGGCAGCGCCAAGTGTGCAAGGACACGGACTGCCTCTGCTGCAGGAGTTATGTCCCTGTCAGAGTCTTTTTTCGAGCCTCTTGTAGCTGGCGATCAAAAGGCCTGTGTGTAGCTCCGCCTGTTGAGGCACTTAGACGGCTACCTTGCCCGGGGTCCTTCTCTGTGGTTGGGTGTGTCAGGCACCTAGAGGGGCCCTCCTGGCTGGGATCCTAGTCTGTTGGTTGGCGCCCCTGGCACTTAAAGTGGCCCCCTGGGGGGCCAGGCGTTTGATGGGCTAGCCTCTCTCTATTGTTCAGCTGCCGATGCTGGCATGTGGGACTGCGTAGGGACCTCTTTTAAAAGGTGTGTCGCTTTTGCAGCTCTTGGTAGGCTGAGCTACAAGCTGCTTGTGTCTGTCACTGGAAGTGGAGACACCCTGGGGGTCTTTGGTCATCTGAAGCCACATGTAACAGTCCCAGTAATTGTATTGATCAAGTTTCTGGGATATCGGGGAAAACAAGAACCAGGGGTCCTTGCTTGGTACCCACGGTAGTGTTTCTGATGAGAACCCCCAGCTTGCCCAGGCTGTTTCAGTGCCACGTGAACTTAGGAAGGAGGTGGAGCAAGCGGCCCACATGGCCTGGAGACAGAGGAGCCGGTGTGCCCTGGTCCCTTGCCCCTGCCGGCCCAGGGCAGGCCTTGCGATGACGGGCTGCCGGTGGTGGAGGAGAGGAGAAGGCTGAGGAGGGAGGGGTGACGGGACCTGTAGTCTGTGACATGGTCACATGTGGGTTTTCTTTTTCAGTTTGAAACAATGACTGCTTTTCGTCTTCCCTCCAGGCTCACTTTAAGGTTGAAATTGAAGATTTTATTTGTAAAGTTGAGCACAGTGACTTTACAGTCTTTTTGAAAGCAACAATTGAGGTTTTAAAAAGACATCTGAGAGAACTCCAATAGAGAGAGCCAAAAACAGAGAACGTGTTGAGGGTGAACTGTGGGCGGGACCCCAAACTTCACTCTGTCTGTCGCAGAGTATGTCATTGCTGAGATGGGTGGATATAGGACCCCAAGCACCCTGGGGACCGAGGCCCTCAAGTGAGAGCAGAGGTCCGGGCTGAGCCAGGAGCAGTGGGGCCTGTGCCCTGGCACGTGGAGAGGTGCGAGGGTGGGAGCGGGCCCAGGAGAGGGGTGGGAGACTCGGGGGCGGAGGGTGAGGCAGCACCTGGCGGGGTGTGGGAGGCGCTGGCTGTGGCGGCTCGATGCAGGGACACCCCTGAACCTCCCCAGTGCAGCCCCCACGGGGCAGAGTCGTCTGGCAGCCCAGGATGGAAGATTAGACGACAAGTTCGCAGCAGGTTGAATGAACCCCTGTACCCAGTGTGGGTTCATTTTAAGGGCCTAGAGAGAGGTTGGTCAAGGCCTTGCTGAGCCGAGGGAGAGAGTCCTACAGGGAGGACCGAGCTCAGGGTGAGAGTGAGGGGCAGCGAGCGTGGTGAGTCCTCCTCAGCCGGGTAGGTTCTGGGGATGCCCTTGAGTTCAGGGGTGCCCTTCAGTAGCCTCACTGGAGGCTTGTTTTGGGGCAGAGGGGCCAGAAGCCCACTTCGAAGAAGTGCTCATTCCCAGGGGTGGTGGTTTCTGAAGCAGTTTATACTGGTCAGTTCAACTGTGACCCAGTACCTTGCAGGGCCGTGTTTGACAGGGGGCCTGGGCTGTGGGCGCGGCCTTCCTTCTCCAGCACCCCACACTCCCCTGTCGTCTTTTTGGCAGCCCCTCCCCCTTCTCCGCACCCTGGCCAGTGGGCCTGGGCCCAGCCCCCCTGTTACCACGGAGCCCCTTGTGACTGAGTGGGTTCTGGTTCCGGGCTCCTGGGAGACGTGCTGGAGGCAGAGCCTTCGTGCCATTTCTCCTCGAGACAGCGGTGTGGGTGGTCATAGTGTGAGAGCAGTTGTCCTGGTGTGAGAGCGGTGTGTGTGAGAGTGGTGGTCGTAGTGTGAGTAGTGGTGGTTGTCATGTGAGATCGGTGGTGCTAGCTCGGGAGCCGAGGTATCCTACCGTGGAACAAGGGTTGCCCCCGAGTGGGGGGCAGCCCCCATCCACGCGGATGGGTCACAGAATGGCCCGCCTGTGGGCATTATTCCAGTGCTGCAAGCCCAAGGCAAAGGCCAAGACAAGGAAGACCGTGGCCTCGGCCCCAGTCCTGGAAGGAGAGTGGCCTGAGGTGAGAGCAGCCAGGGGCTGGGCCCATCGGATTGGCCCTCAGCCGGCGAAGCGTCGGGGTTGTGTTTCATTTCGTTCGCATGGCTGTGGGCCCTGCCGGCCAGGGCAAGTTTTGGCCTTAGTGGGCAGGATGGACCCCAGCAGTTTACCTTGTAAGAGGCTGTGCAGGTGCTGCGTGGAGGATGGGCGGGGGCCCCACAAGAAGGCCAACACTGGCTGGAGGAGTCACTGGGGCACGTGGACTGAGCACTCGAGTCAGTCCTTGAAGCAGAAAGGCTAAGCCCCCTTCACGTCTCCCTTCTTCCAAAGAAAGGATATACTGGCTGGAGGAGTCTCTGGGGCATAGGGATCGAGCTAGAGACTCAGTCCTTGAGGTAGAAAGGCTAAGCTTGCTAATGTCTCCCATCTTACAAAGCACAGAGCAGTGTGTCCAGAATTTTAATGACAGGTACCTACTGCTTACGTGTATGAGATACACTTTCATGGGTACACGTGCCTGCTACATGCCTCTTGCAAGTGCTGGGCACTGTTCTGGGTGCTGAACACTCAGTATGTAGTAGGGGATACGTAGCCCAGGATCTTTTAATTTCCGCAAAGAAAAAGAGAAGAACTTGTGATTCAGTTTGAGCAAGTTCACTAGGTGGACGGCCCCGCGTGCACGCAAATTGTGGTCAGATACATGGAGCATCAATTTAATACTTTAACCAGTTGATTGAATGACTGGGTGGCTTCCGAGGAGTCAGGCCAACAGTTAGTTGGCCTTTTCCCTGGAGGAACACTCCAAAGCCTGGTGGCTTCCCTTTTTTCTTCCCTCTCCCCCGTAGCTCTAGGTCACTGGTCTGTGTGTCATGTAAGAATGTCTTTATCCACTTTGTTGTTAGGGTTATGTTTTGGAAAGCTTCTCAGACATCCCTGGGTCTCGAGAAGGCAGGCTTGGATTCTGGGTTCTCCCCTGCCGCGTGACTGGCAGGTCGTCGAGGTGGAGGCTGAAGGCTGGTCTGAGTTGTGATGGTCTGTGTGGTCTTGGGGTCAGTGGACCCCTCTTCTCGGGAGGGAAAAGGAGATGATTCGTGTGGAGACTGGAGAGACCCGACAGGGCCAGTCTTCACAGTCTCACTGTCAATTTTTAATTTCTGTTTGCATTTAGTTTCTCATTTCACTGTTTTCTAGGAGTCAGAAGAAATTAAAACAGTTAGAGAGCAGCTTCAGAGAAGAGAAGAGGAAATAGCAGTCCTCAAAGCGGAACTCAACAACAGCAGGGTCAGTAGGGGGATTCTCATGTGTTGACATTGGCCCCGCGGGGGTCACCGCTAGCCTCTGTGTTACTGTCTTTCAACTCTGTCTGATTTTCAAGTCATTCTTCACATCTTCCCACTGAGCAGGCCAGGGTGGATCAGTTCGGGGTTCTCACACCTTGCTTCAAATTTATGATGAGAGCTAATGTGATTTTAGTCCATTTGAGGGAGGAGTTCTCTTAACTTCCGTTTTTGTCCACGCTACACTTTGTGTGGGATCTTAGTTCCCCGAGCAAGGATTAAAACCCATGACCCCTGCAAAAGTGTGGAGTCTTAACTACTGGGCCCTTGGGGAAGTCCACTCTAACTCTCGACCGAACTGGCGGGATTCCGACGTGCCTTAGCATGTTTGCGGCTATCGCGTGAGGCTGACAGGAGTGATCGGGCCTGGACTGGAGCATGAGGTTGAAGATGTTCCTTTGGCCCCGCCCTGCAGCTGCTGCCGGAGCACCTGGAGTTCCTTGTTTCCCGGTACCTGCCGTCCCTGCAGACGACGGCGGGCAGGCGGCAGGCGCAGTCCACAGGCGGCATGACCAGTGAGGTGGAGGTTCTCAGGGCACTGAATTCTTCTCTCTCACATGATGAATTTGGCTAAAGGTTTGTCAATTCTGTTGATCTTCTCGAAGAACCAGCTTTTAATTGTATTCATCTTTATTATTGTTTCTTTCACTTCTTTTTCATTTATTTCTGCTTGGATGTTTGTGATTTCCTTCCTTCTACTAATTTTGGGGCTTTTCTCTTGTTTGCAGCTGTTTTGGGTGTAAAGTTAAGATTGTCTAGTCCATGCTTCTCTTGTTTCTTGAAGTAGGATTGTTTTGTCATAAACTTCCCTCTTAGAGCTGCTTTTGCTGCATCCCATAGGTTTTGAGCTGTCATGTTTTCATTGTCGTTTGTTTCTAGGAAGTTGTTAATTTCCCTTTTATCTTCTTCAGTAACCTGTTGGTGATTTAGAAACATGTTGTTTAATCTCCATGTGTTTGTGTTTCTTTCAGTTTTTTTCTTGTAATTGATATCTAGTCTCATAGTGTTGTGGTCGGAGGAGATGCTTGATACGACTTCAATTTTCTTAAATTTACTGAGGTTTCATTTGTGACCTAAGATGTATTTTAGCTTAGAGAATGTTCCATGTGCCCTGGGGAAGAAGGTGTATTCCTCTGCATTTGGATGCAATGTCCGGAAGTTATCAATGAGATCGATCTCATCTAATGTGTCATTTAAGACTTCTGTTTCCTTATGAATTTTCTGCTTTGATGATCTGTCCATTGGTGTGAGTGGGGCGTTAGAGTCTCTTAGTATTATTGTGTTATTGTCAGTTTCTCCTTTGATATCTGTTGGTGTTTGTCTTAGGTATCGAGGTGCTCCTATGTTGGGTGCATGGATATTTATAATTGTTATGTCTTCGTTTTGGACTGATCCCTTGATCATTCTTGAGTGTTTTTCCTTATCTCTTGTGTTTATTTTAAGGTCTACTTTGCTATGAGGATTGCTACTCCAGCTTTCTTTTCCTTCCCGTTTGCATGCAATATATTTTTGCATCCTCTCCCTTTCAGTCTATATGTGTCCTTAGGTCTAAAGTGGGTTTTTTGTAGACAGCATATACATCAGTATTCTGTGTCTTTTGGTTGGAGCATTGAATCCATTTACATTTAAAGTAAGTATTGCTATATATGTTGCTCTTGCCATTTTCTTAATTGTTTGGGGTTGATTTTTTAGTTCTTTTTTCTTCTGTTCTGTTTCTTGACTGTAGAAGTCCTGTGAACATTTGTTGTAAAGCTGGTTTGGTGGTATGGAATTCTCTTAATTTTTGCTTGTCTGAAAAGCTTTTTATTTCTCCATCAATTTTGAATGAGATCCTAGCTATGTACAGGAATCTTGGTTGTAGATTGTTCCCTTTCAGTACTTGCAATATATCCTGCCATTCCGTTCTGGCCTGCAGAGTTTCTGCTGAAAGATAGCTGTCAAGTGTACGGGGTTTCCCTTGTATGTTCCTTGTGGCTTCTCCCTTGCTGCTTTGAATATTCTTTCTTTGTGTTTAGTCTTTGTTACTTTGCTGAGTGTGTGTCTTGGCATGTTTCTTTTTGTGTTGATGCTGTATGGGCTCTTGATCCTGTGAGCCTCTTGGACTTGATTAACTGTTTCCTTTTCCACGTTGGGGAAGTTTTCAACTACAATCTCTCAAAATTTTTCTCATACCCTTTCTTTTTCTCTCATTCTTCTGGGCCCCTATAATTTGAATGTTGGTTCATTTGCTGTTGTCCCAGAGGTCTCTGAGACTATCCTCAGTTCTTTCCTTTTTTTAATTCTTCTAAGTCTTTGTGAATTGATTCTTGCATTTTCTCCATTTTGTTTTCAGGGTTTTTGACCATCTTTACTATCCTGACTCTGAATTGTTTTCCAGGTAGTTTGTCTATTTCCTCTTCATTTATTTGGAATTCTGTGTTTCTGGTTTGGTCCTTCATTTGTGTAGTATTTCTCTGCCTTTCCATAATGTTTTCTGCACTTGTTGTGTTTGAAGTCTCCTTTTGCCAGGCTTCAAGCGAAGGTGAATTCTCTCCTTGAAGAAGATTGAATTCTTTCTTTAGGTTTCTGCCCTCCTAAGGCTGGTCCAGTGGTTGTGTAAGCTTTGTGTTGAGTGAGATTTGTGCTGAGGGTTTGTTTGTTTGTGTTTCCTCTCATGGGTGAGGCTGAGTGAGGTGGTCATCCTATCTGCTGATGACTGAGCTTGTCCTTTTGTTTTGTTTGCTGTTTAGATGAGGCGTCCTGCACAGGGTGCTGCTGGTGGTTGGGCGATCTGGGTCTTGTGTTCAAGTGGTTTCCTGTGTGTGAGTTCTCACTATTTGTGACTCCCTACGGTTATTGTCTGGTAGTCTAGGGTCTTAGAGTCAGTGCTCCTACTCCAAAGGTTCAGGACTTGATCTCTGGTCAGAAACAAAGATTCCACAAGTGGTATGTTATGGCATTAAGTGAGATGAGAAATATCCAAAAATGAGAAACCAAAGATGAACTCCAGACAAATGGCAGTTACAAAATCAGGCAAGTGATAGTTAAAATCATGGCATATACACCTATACATATATACCCATGAGCAGAGTCAAAACAGTCCAATGAAAATAAAGAACAGTCGATTGATCTGGCAAACAAGGGAAATAGAAAATTATATTGACCAGTTAAGAACAAAACTAACTAAAGCAGAAACTGGAAAACAAAGTAAAGCAATGTGCCAAGTGGGGAATAGAGCAATGAAAACAAAACTAAGAAACATGCTGAGAGGAAAGAAGGAAAGAAAAGGAGTTTTGTTTGTTGTTTAGGTGAGGCATCCTGCACAGGGTGCCACTGGTGGTTGGGTGATGATGCCAGGTCTTATATTCAGGTGGTTTGTTTGTGTGAGTTCTCACTGTTTGATACTCCTTACGGTTAGTTCTCTGGTCATCTAGGGTCTTGGAGTCAGTGCTCCCACCCCAAAGTCTCAGGTCTTGATCTCTGGTCAGGAACGAAGATTCAACAAGTGGTTTGTTATGGCATTAAGTGAGATTAAAACAACTATCCAAAAACGAGAGACTGAAGATGAACCCCAGACAAATGGCAGTTACAAAATCAGGCAAATAATAATTAAAATAATGGAATATGCATGTATACATATACACCCATGAGCAAAGTCAAAGCAGTCCAACAAAAATAAAGTACAGTAGATTGACCTGGCAAACGAAGGAAATAAAAAACTATATTTACCAGTTAAGAACAAAACTAACTAAAGCACAAACTGGAAAACAAAACTAAAGCAAGGTGCCAAGTGGGAATAAAGCAATGAATACCAAACTAGCAAATATGTTGAGAGGAAAGGAAAGAAAGAAAGAATAGATATGCAAAGTTACATAGAGGTAGATGAAGAAGATTTATTTACATTAAAGATTAATTGCAAGGGGAAAAGAATAGTAGGAAAGGCAAACAAATCAATAAATGTCCAAAAAATATAATAGGTTTTAAAAAATTAAAATTATATGAAAGAGAAAAGAAAAAAGAATGAGAAGAAAAAAAACAAGAAAAAAAGGGGCAAAATGGAAAACTCCACAGAACTGCAAAAGCCCAATGTAGAGGCAGAGGTTTATAACAACAACAAAAAGTGTGACTGAATATACACATATACATATACATCCATAAGCAAAATCAAAACAATCCAGCAAAAATAAAGTACAATAGATTGACCAAGTGAACAAAGGACACCAAAAATTATATCTATCAGAACAAAACTAATTAAAGCACAACCTGGAAAACAAAAATAAAGCAAAGCGCCAATTGGGGAATAAAGCAACGAAAATAAAGCTAAGTAGGGAGAGGAAAGGAAGAATAGATATGCAAAGTTAAATAGAGGTAGATGAAGATTTATATACATTAAAGATTAACTGCAAGGGGAAAAGAACAGTAGGAAAAGCAAACAAAGGAATAAATGTAGGAAAAATAAAAAAAAACAGAAAAGTTATTTTTTTAAAAAGGGAAAACTCCATAGAACTGCAAAAGTCCAACGTAGAGGCAGAAGTTTATAACAGCAATAAAAAATGTGACTGAGGGAAAAAAAAAGCTCAAAAGGTTAATTGGATGTCATAGTGCCAATAAAATCGACAGCTACAACTGGGGAGGGGTGGGGTGGGGTGGGGCGGGAAGGAAAAAAAAGAAAAAAAATCCAAACGATTCTACAGAACAAGTCAAAACATAGGAATAATAAAAGTTTTTTCTTGAGTCACTGCTGTCAAGTCCTTTCCCTCGCTTGGAGTCACAGTCCACCTCACCTCCCTAGGAAGCCCTCCAACACTGCACTGATCTCTGGACCTGCTGTGGGGGAAGCTCAGACTCTAATCTGGTCCTACTCCTGTCCACAGCTATCAGAACTAGTGCGTTTTCTTTTGTGGGAGCTCTCAGTGACCTTTTATATATTCCATAGACACAGAGTCTGCCTAGCTGATTGTGCGAATTTAATCTGCAGCTTTTACAGCTGGTGGGAAGGTTTAGGTCTCCTTCCTTAGCTACACTGCCTCTGGGTTTCAACTGTGGTCTTATTTCCACCTCTACAAGTGGGTCACCCACTGGGGTTTGCTCCTGAGGCTGCCCTGGAGGGCTTGGTTTTGCCGCTCTGAGGGCCAGGGGTGGAGGTGGTGCAGCTGCTTGGGTCGCAGGGGTTCTGGCAGCACCAGCTACTCGGGGGGTGGAGGGGGGTTGGTGGCTAGGAAATATAGTGCTCTAGAAGGGTATGGCAACCAGTATTGGCCAATATGCTCTAGTATTCCTGCCTGGAGATCCCCCCTCCCTGACAGAGAAGCCTGGCAGGCCACAGTCTACAAGGCTGCAAAGAGTCGGACATGACCAAAGCAACCCTGCATGTACAGATGCAAGACTTTTTTTTGCCTGTGGCATCTCTGCCCCAGTGAGAGTTGAAGGTGGTGCAGCTGCTTGGGTAGCGGGGACCCTGGTGGCACCAAGTGTGCAGGGACACGGACTGCCTCTGCCGCAGAAGTTATGGCCCTATCAGTCTTGTTTTGAGCCTCTTGTAGCTGGTGATCAGAAGGCCTCTTTGGCCAGTCTTTCTCCATAGCTCTGTCTGTTCAGGCACTTAGAGGGTTCCCTGGGGTCCTTCTCTGTTGTTTGGTGTGTCAGGCACATGGAGGGGCCCCCCTGGCTGGGGTCCTACTCTGTAGTTCAGTGTCAGGCACTTGATGGGTCAGCCTCTCTATTGTTCAGCTGCCCATGCTGGCGCAGAGAGAGAGAGGAGCTATGGTGATGCCTCCATCCACTGTGTGTGGCTCAGCAATATCGCCTTGCTTCCATGGCTGCCTGGCTTTCCTCCACAGGCATTTCCCCCCACAATTTCCTTCCTCACATCCCCTCGATCCTTCTCTCCACAGTCATCAGCAGCCCTTGCCCTGGGATTGCTCCACAACCCCTGAACTCCAGCTCCCAGACACTGTCTGCCAGGGGACCAGCGTTCCTGTCTGGGGTATATATGGCTGCGGCAAGGACTGTCTGATTCTCATCCCGTGTAGGCTGCCACGGATCAGCTGTTTCACTCTCAGCCTTAAATGTTTCTCCTCTGACCCAGACAATTGCCCCCATGTGGGGATCAGATCCTGCTTCAGTTCCCCCACCAGCAGAGGGGAGGTTCAGTCCTACTAACACTCCTGTTTTCCCCCCTAGTTCCTTCATCCTACCGAGTTTTGCGTGGTTCTGTATATTCTTTTCCACTGGTCAGGTACTCCTGTCCGCTCTCAGCTGAGATATGTAGGTGTTCTGCATGCACCTCTGTGTCTGAAGGTGTATTCCTGATGTATCCATGGACAGAGATGTACTCCATGTCCACCTACTCCTCTGCCACCTTCTTCTCTCTCAGTATGGTTTTAATTTTTTATTATCAGGAAAAAGTAGGATGTTTCCAGAACACCTTGTTCTTTGACCTTAGACAAATCACTCAACTTTAAAGCCAAATTATACATTATAAAGAAAAAAAATGAAGGGATACACTACAAAACACCCAAACAGTAGGCAAAACTGTCAGGCTCATGAAAAAGAAAGACAAGTGGGAAACTACCATAGACCAGAGGAGGCTAAAAAGATACAGGAATCAAACAGAGTGTGACTTCCTGCCTCGGATTCTGGGACAAGGAAAGGACACTGATGGAAGAACTCCTGAAATCTGAATAAAATCTGGAATTTAGTTCAAATCAACGTGCCAGTTTTGGCTTCTTAGTTTTGACATGGGTACCATGTTCTGTAAGATGCTAACAGTGGGAGAAATTGGGTGGGGGTATATAGGAATTCTGTGTCCTATCTTTGCAACTTCCTTGTAAACTATAATTGTTCTGAAATAAAATACTTATTCCAAAAAAACCCCAATTCCTTTCAAGTCAGGAAGAGTGGTAAAATGACTTCAGAATGCTAATCAGCACTGGAAGAAAACAGAAAGAAATAAAGCATAGTCAGGATTAAAAGGGAAAAACTAAAACTGGTATTATATTTGATATGATTGTTTACACAGAAAATTCAAAGCAACAGGCAAATTGTTAGAACTAATAAGGTTTCAATCAACTGTTACACACACACAGATAATTAGAAGATGTAGATATTCTTTTTTTCTTTTTACTATATATATACTTATTTATTTTAAAATTGTAGACAAAATACTGTGTCAATATCTATTGAGCATAGTATAAATCTATACCATTATAACCCAAAGAGGCTGAGTTCATGACGAAATAAACATGGTTTTATTTTTATTTTAATTATTAAAGAAACAAGTCTTTTTGTTCTCACTGATATTATTTTTATATTTGAATATGCTTCACTATTTTCTGAAACTCAAAAAAGTGTGTGATACAATCATTTAGTTCCATTCAGTTCAGTCGCTCAGTCATGTCTAGCTCTTTGTGACCCCACAGACTGCAGCACACCAGGCCTCCCTTCTATCACCAGCTCCCAGAGTTTACTCAGACTCATGTCCATTGAGTCAGTGATGCCATCCAGCCATCTCATCCTCGGTCATCCCCTTCTCCTGGCTTCAATCTATCCCAGCATCAGGGTCTTTTCCAAGGAGTAAGCTCTTCACATCAGGTGGCTAAAGTACTGGAGTTTCAGCTTCAGCATCAGTCCTTCCAATGAATATTCAGGATTGATTTCCTTTAGGATGGACTGGTTGGATCTCCTTGCAGTCCAGGGGACTCTCAAGAGTCTTCTCCACCACCATAGTTCAAATGCATCAGTTCTTTGGCACTCAGCTTTCTTTATAGTCCAACAATCATTTACATGTTTCTTAATTCATTTTCTCCAGTATTTTGTTGTAGTGGTTTTTGCAACTAAGAAATATGTCTCATGAAGAAACATAAATCCATAATAATTTCCTTTATTGGCTGTTTTAAGTAAATTTCATTCACCAATTATGGAAAGACTTTTGTTAAAATTTGGCTATAGATTTCCATCTTCTCTGATGTCAATCAGTTGTTCTTGCAAAGCAATAAACAGGTTTTTAGAAGAGGTAGCTATTCTTAAAGATACCATTACAATAGCAATAAAAGTTATAATTTACTTTGGAATAAATCTACCATACGATGTACCATATCTTTATTAAGAAAGAAAAGTTTATGCTGAAAGATATAAAGAAGAAATGAAATGAATGGAAAGATGCACCATGGTCACGCAAGGAAAAATGTTATATTGTAAAGACGCCACTTTCCTACAAATTAACATAGAGCATTAGAGTTTTTCATTGGATATTTCCAGAGTAGTTCATTTCCACTGAGGGACAGGCCACAGGAGAAACTCCACAGAACAATGACCACTGATGACAGTCTAATCTCTTCTTTGCCACCTCCCAGGGTGATTGGGTCTGGGTCTCAGTCCCCATTCACCCCAATAGGGTGATGAGCAAAGGAATATCCAGTCAAACCTATGACTGACTGGGTGTGTTTTAACATTGGCTGAGTTCTGTGTTTTTGAAAGAGGAGGAACAGAGCAAATTGGTTCCTGCTATTTCTATTGCTCAGGAACCAAAGCCTCTTCAACCCTTGGCTCTGGCCAACTAGGACACAATAAATAACCCCACTAGTGGAAAAAACGCCTTCATTTCATTCCGTGAGTTTATAAATCAGTATGTTAGTCAGTTATCCCCTGACTTCATCTAATATTTTTCTCCATCACTCCACCATTGGGAGAGTGTCCTGCAGGAAAAACTTACATTCTGAAATGTGCATTTCATCTTCTTCCAGTATGGAAAAGCAGGCTCACTGGAGGAAGAGGGGGCAGCCACTGCCAGCGCTCTGCTTGGAAACCTGCCACGGAAAGGCGTCCAGGAAGCATCTCGCTGGCAGATGACTATCAGGCCAGATCAGGAGTTGACAGCCTGCAGCTCATGCGGGAACTGCAGTGACCCTCTGAAAGAGGAGCTGGCCCGTTGCCCTGCCCATGTCTGTGCCTCCAGTCCCAAGAAAGCGCTGTGACACGGCTCAGCTCAAAGAACCAACCCCAACAACGACACCCCTGTGTATATGGGACATCACAGTTTGCAAACCATTTTATCTCCTTTGATCCACAGAACAACCCTGCGATTACTGCCATTTGAAAAAGGAATGTGGCATTTTACAGATGGGGAAGCGAACCTAGGCTTCAGATTCACAGATAGCAAGCAAACAAGCCAAAACTCACGCCTAGATTAAAGATAACTTAAAAAGCTGTCCTTACTCTCCTGTCTCCGCACTTCGTGCACCACTGCTTTCTGGACGTTTCCCGCCCCCGACTCCCACCTCTCTCCGCCTCCTTAAACTGTGGTTTGGTCAAGAAGCCCCGCAGGGGCCGTTTTACTCCTCTGAAGTGAGAGAGGCCCGTGGTTGGTCCATTGGCAAGACTGAGGGAGGGACTTTGGTAACTTCAATACAGCGCTCCTGCTAAAAAGAAAGGCATTTTCTCAAAAAATTCCTCTAAAAACGAGGAATTTTAAAGAGCAGCCGGCGACACCTTCTCCGCGTGCTGGGCGGTCCTCCTGGAGCCGCGCAGAGCAGGCACCTGGCCAGCTCACTGCTGCCACCTTGCGGCCGAGAAACAGAGCGCCCACCCACTTCCCCCGCGGAATCCCATCAAGGGAGAACAAGGCTCAGGCCGGCCGGATCTTTTCCTGTCCTTCCCGGGCTCCGCTGGCAAGCCGCTCCTCTGAACCCCTCTGCCAGCTTCGCTAGGGAGCTGGTGTAACCCTCGGTGGCTGGCTGCAGCGCTTCCTCAGGCCCCGGGGCTGTCCAGCTCCTGACGGTGGGCACGGTGGCTGTCACAGGGCCCTCTAGGGGGCACCTGCTGCCCAAGGCGGTAACCAGCACGCGGGGCACTCGCCAAACAACTGACAGATGAAACAAGGATTTGCTCGTAAAAATAGGCCTGAACCGGACACCTGAACGCCGGTCTGCTGCTGCAGACCTGAGCATCAAAAGGCGGGCAGAGGACACTGCTGGAAATAGAGCTTGTGACAGACAGCCCTGCTAACAGCCACCAAGGCAAGTTTAGAGGCCGAAGGCACCGGGGGCCTCGGTCCACAACTCATACTCTCAGGAGACACTGATAAGCTCTGGAAAAGGGGTATTTTTTGATACCTGTTTGTGCGTCCTTCTAGTGGAAGCATTATATCTGAATCTGAGAGGCTATCGCTCTTTTAAGATGCGGTGTGCAGTGATTTCAGTCCAGGGTTTGTTTGTTTTTAATATTCCCACCAGTAACCATCCGTGGGGCTGCGATTTGCCTAATAAGAACTTAAGACCGTTCTATCTCAAAGCACCATGACATCCCATTACACTTGATAGCTTAGAGTCCCGAAGCAGATCATTTCTTCTCTAGCCCTGTTTCCCCACCTATGAAATGAAAAGATTGAACGAACCTGTATTTCTTAAAATGTGGTTTGTGAACATGTGTGCAAGAGAGCTGCCTGGTCTTATTAAAGACTCAGGTTTCAAAATGACTGCTCTGGGGTCTGGGTGGGGAGTGGGGAGCGGTCTGCATTTTAATCCATTCTTCAGGTAATTCTTATGTAAGACTGTGTGAGAAGCAGGAAGCAAGCTGATGTGGGATCTAAGGCTTATTGAGATCTATATGCCCCAAACACTGACCAGAGCAGATCCTTTCCCTCAAAGAGCCACAGTCCTGTTGGGAACAGAGACGAGTGAACAGAAGGTACAGCAAATGGTAACAGATGCTGTGGAGGGAGGAGGAGACAGTGGTAACAGTCTAGGACATCGCCCCTGAGGGCTTCGAGGTGACTCTGGGGTTGTCCGGAAAGACTGGGTCACCCGGGGCAGACAAGGTGCTGCTGACGGAGGTCGGGAGGGGAGCTGTAGGCCTCGTGAGCAGCATGTGACCTTCCGCCTCGTCCTAGGACAGAGGGGAACTGTTAGATCTCTGACGCCCCACCCCTAGGGTGAGGCGGCATCTGTAAGCCGAGAGGGAGACGCTAAGGATTAGCCTGACGTTTTCATTTGATCCAAAAATGGATCCAAAGCTCTGGTAATCTCATCCTTCCCTTCCAAAGCAGTAAGAGGTCAGGTCCTCACGAAAGGAACTGCCCAGGGCGGCCAGCACTGTGTCCCACAAGGCACACACGTGGGAGGGCCGTGGGAGCCTCCACAAAAGCTGGCCTAGGGTCTGGGTGAGCACATGACTTTCTCCATAAAGGATATTTAAAAACCCTAGTCCTTTTCCTCCTTATTTCTCTTTCTCCTGCCGGCCTTTTCCATTCAATTTCCTTGACTATCAATTTCCTTTTGAATTCCTTTGATAAGGAAGCCTGATAGTGCTGCAGTCCATTGGGTTGCAAAGAGCTGGACGTGACTTGGTGATGGAACAACACTGTCTAATATTTTAAACTTTACTTTTTGTAACTTTTAGAAAGATATATAAAAACTCAACCTCATCTTTATTCACCTGCTACCTAGGATCTGATCTATGGTGTTCAATCTGCCCTCTATGCCTCACATGAGTTCTGTCCAGGCATACTTACCCAGATGGCCAGTGTCTGGTCTCCTCAGCCTGGTGCCCTTTTGCCTACCCTGAGCAGGAACAAAGCACCTTCCCACCCATATCCTGCTAGTGCTGTGCTAGAGGCTGCTCCTATGGGCTCACAGGAGCTGATTCTTAATTTTCAGGAATTTTCTGAGTCAGTTTTAAATACAGACATTGTTAAAATTTTAATTACACATATTACAATTCAATAAAATGTTAAAAAGTAATCGATGCTCAAAACATACCACTTCCCAATTATTTTCCACCTTATACTATCCTCTCTGCTCTTGGGGTTATCTACACCTACTGTATGTGAATAGTGGAAATGCTGCGTAATGCGGAGCCTCTGCACAGGTCTTGCCAACTCCGAGTTCAGTGACATCACACTGGTAGCTTGATCATAGTGAAAATATTCATGCCACAGAAATCAGCATATGCTAGACCCAAGGGCTTGATTTATTGTTTGCTGATTGTCTAAACTTAGGGAGATGATGGAAAATATTAATATTGTATTGAGGATTAAACTCAAAAGCATGTCCTATTTATGGCTGTGATATTGCAAATAGCACAAAAACTTGAAAGAATATCCTCCCCATATTTGAAGCCTACTAGCTGATTTAGGAAAATGTCGTTGCTGTCACTGAAGAATAAGCGAAGTTTCAACTTGCGTCTTTGTGGCTTTACTTTTGTCTTGTTGGCTAATGTACAAGAAAATACCACTGAACATTTCTTCAGCAATTGCAGCCAGGTACAGGTACAAGAATTCAGCCCAGATCAACAAAAACATCCTGTGAGAATTAACTGGCAGTAGGGAATTGATAACAAAGAGGGTTATATTATATTATGTGTAAATTGTGTGCTACATGTGTTTTATTTTAGCAAAAATTTATAAGGCACATGTGTATGTATATATATGCACTTGTGTATTTTCCATGGAGCCCAGGGTTAAACACTTACCAGGGCACACTTAATCTTCTCTGAGTGTTATGTCAGTGGAACACAACTCAGATGCATCAAGGCAACAAAAGCTTTGTTGGTTTTAATCACCATAGTGGTCACTGGAAGGAGCAGTAGATTGAGGTCCCTGAAGACCCATGTTCTCTCCTTGACCCTGCCCCTCACTGGCCACCTGCCACTGGCCAAGTCATGCAACCTATGTCCACAGCTCAGTTCCCTCAGGTGCAAGACAGGTGCACTGAACGGCGTGAACAGTCAAGTCCATTCCAGATCTGAAGGGTTATGATTTTATGACTGTGTGAGGAACACATGAGTCTAAATTGCAAGGCTGCAGTCTGGGAGAGGTTGGTAGCACAAAACTAAGGATATCCCCATTTACGCTTGAGTGTACAATGTCATCTGTGAGGTCACAGGTGTGTTTAAAATGCCCGCATATGGTTTGGTTAGTATACTTTCAATAGGAATGACATGCAATCCAGTAAAGGGGGAGGAGAGACACATAGCCATAAAGAATGTCTTTCTAGGCCTGTCAGTTTGAGATGAAATAGCATAAATCTGCCCCTGGAGATGGGAGTGAGAAAAATGCATTAAATATACTCCTCAGCAAAGGCACTCTTGTCCTAACTATCCCCCTCCCCACGCAGCACCAGTAGCCCAGGACCCGAGGAGAGATGCCCACAGAACACAGTGATCCAAAAGCCAGCACTGTGGAGCTCCCACGGTACCTTTGGAATTTCACAACGCTGAGCAAGAAATGGTTAAGCAAGACTGTCCTGAGCTCGGCAGCCACGGGCAGGGGAGGGGCACTGATTAACACGAAAGGGAAGTTGGGCCTCCTTCTCTCTGCCCAGTGGGGAAATCCATTTTCGATTTGACCTCAATGAAGAAGTTACACTTCCTGCCAAAAGGAGTGGAGCACAACCTTCCCATCCCCGCAGCACAGAAGGACCAGAAGACAGAGGGCAGATGGAGAGAGACAGCACCGAGGGCTGAGCTAACCCAGGAGGGACGGAGCAGGGCACTGATGGACACACACACACCTCCTCCTTGGTAGGACAGGGACGCTCACTCACTGAACTGGAGAACAAAGCTGGGAAAGGAGAAAATGCTCCCAGGTGTGGAACAGGAGTAGCAGGAGACTCAGGAGGTCAGCAACCATGAAAGAGTCTAGACAGATCAGGCCACACCGCCTATAGTTGCGGTAGCAGAGAGTGCGCGGAAAGCAGACCAGAAGTCCACTGGATATTGTCATTATAGTATATTTTTAAACTAATGTATGATTTAAAAAATATGTAGATCTTATCCCATTTTTCTGTCTTTATAAAAGCCCAAGTTGAAGAACTCCTCTGGGAATTGCTTCTGATTGACAGCTGGTTCAGGAAGACCCTGACCTCATGGCTAAAGCCCAGGATCTGATGCTTTAGAGTGAGAAGAACCAGGTTAGTGGCCCTGCCTCCTTGATCTTCGTGTGCTGAGATCTTCAGGACGTCTGTTTCCTCTAGGTGTGAGATACATTTGCACGTTCACACACTCTATCAGCTAAGGTCCAACCAGAGAAACAGAAAGCACCTCAGCGCTTACGTTCACATGCAAGGGAATTCGATGACAGGGATGGCAAGCTGAGCAGTTAGGCAGGGGGCGGTGAGACTACCTCAAGACAGAGGAACAAAGGGAGGAAGCCATTAAGGGACCTGCCATACTCTGGGCTTTCCAGAGGGGACAGGAGACTCGGCAGAGAGGAAGTTGCTACTGGAAAAGCTGTCTGAAGCAGAGGGGCTGGGGGAAGGGTGGGGAGGAGACCTTTCTCCCACATTCCCATTGGCTGAACTCAGTCAGTCTGATTTCCTCCCATACAGGGCAGAGCAGGGAAAGTGAAGGAATGGGCCCAGAGCTAGCGCACATTGGATCATTTCATTCTGGAAGTAACCCTGAGTGACTGTTAGGATTTCCATATCACGAGTGGAGAAAGCCTCAGAGATGATAAAAACCAACACAGCCAACAGCAGCATAAATGGTGAAGCTGAGACAGAACCTTAGATCTCCCATCTGTCCCCTCACACTCTGTCCACTCTCCTTATTTGGTCCGACAATGGTGTGGAGGCAGGGCAGTCTATTGAGCCACATGGTACTTCCAAGCCACTGGTAGTAGTGGTCCTTAACCTGCAGCTCGTGCCTGGGCCAGGAGTCACAGTCTGGGCACCACATGGTGCTCTGGCGAGAGGGGAAGCTGCTGTGCGCCAGGACTGCTATCCAGGGAGGGGAGCTCGTGGAAGGTCTTGCCCAACCTCCCCAAGCCTCCATGAAAGGGCCCTGTGTGCTCTTCAGAGGTAGAGCAATGGGCCAGCACACAGGGTGTGCCAGCTCATTATCAAGCCCTCCTTCTGCTCCCTGGAAGCCCAGCCTGGGTGGGCATTCTGTGTTTCTGATGTCAGATGGCCTGGTTCCATCTTTCACTGGGGCTGGTATTTGGTTGATCCTTCAGGCTCCCATTTGGCTCATAAAATACAAACATCTGCTGGGGTTCTGGTTGGCCTGTGGCAGACTTTAGAGTGAAGAGGGATGGAGAAAAGGTGAGGACGAGAGAAGGGACCAGGGGAGGGAGGATGAGGGCAGCCTTTCTGGAGGAGTTCAGTAGCTACCGGATGATGGAGAAGCTTTATCCAGCCAGAGCCATGATCAGCCCCCGGGGACAGGAAAGGCAAAAGAGGAGATGAATTTACACGGAGTTTCACTGGGAAGCTTGGGGCTGAGTCTGTGCAGGCTTTTCCTCCATTGCTTTGCTTCCAACTGTTCCTTTTCTCACCGTTGGCTATTATTTTCTAACGCATTTTGATAATTACTTTATCAATCAAGAAAGATAAACAAAAGCCTAAAATTATATCTAAGGGAATGAATTCCTAGAGCCAACCAATCTTCAGTATTATGATTTTTATATTTAACTTTTTCTTTTTTAAACGGAAGTGCTTGGGAAACCGTTTAAAGGCTTGATAACTCATTCATTTGTGGTTCCCTAGAAGATATTAGCCACCCTCTGCCCTCCTGGCACTGATCCAGAGGGCCAGAAAATTAGTTAAGGAAATGCTATCCAAGCAAAATAAACACTCTAAAAAGATCCACTTTCAATTGTATCCTTATTAGAACAACAATTTGCCTTTGATTGGCTTATTAAATTAACAGAGTATTGGGTTGAGGGAAAGCCACTTTTAAAAGGTAAAATGTAGGGAGTCTAGTCTACATCATTGCAACTGCTAAGGAAGAAATAGTGTCAGTTAATGAATAAAACTCATCTTTCAGAAGCCAAAATGTTGTCTAGATGTGCCCTGTGACTGGACATAAAGCCAATGGGGGGGGTGAGGCCTCAACTTCCACCTTTATCCTAAATCCTTGACTTTGGAATGAAAAAGTCACTGGGGCCAAGCACCCCCGTGACCAATTGGAAAGGCTTGCACGGCCTGCCCCACTCCACCCAGGCCCTCCCCAGGCTCCTTAACTCTGTGCTCAGCCAGGAGGAGGTCTGGGTTTTCTCTCCCATAGAGAACACACAGGACTAACATCTTCAGTGATTACTCCCGACAGTCCTTAGCAGGTTCCATAGGGATAGCAGACCTGAAGGAAACCATCCAATTTATAGCTGCTCACGTAAAAGCCATCAGGAGAATCACGAAATGATTCTCCATATGGTGCCCTGAAGCTTCCAAAAACTATACGAGAAAGGGGCTTGGAAGGAATTCTTTCCTCTTCGGAGACAAGGAGGGTCGAAGCCAAGCATCTGTGGCAAGCGAGGAAAGACACTGCTCCCCAACACCCACCCCCACGTGTCCCAGGGTGGCCTGGAAGATGGCCTGTGAATTGGCCCCGCACCTGGGGTCACCGACGACGGCTTGTTCGGCTTTTCCATTAACCAAGCTTGTGTTTTCTAGTGTAAATGAACTCTACAGTTACATTGTGTGGAAGCATCGGGACATGGTTTGCCAAATGGAAAAACATTTGGAGGTTGGGAAAAATATCTTGCACATAAATTACTGAAGGCACAGAGAATCTAAAAGAGGGATGAAATCAGAAGCCAAGGAAAAGCCAGGAAGGCGCCAAAATAAAAAGCGGAGAGACAGAGACAGGGAAAGCGATGTAATGATTTCTCTTAATGACCTGCCTTCAGACCAGAGAGGCAAGTTTCTAAGCCATGTTTGAGCCTCATAAAAGCCGTGTGCCTGCATATCGGGAAATATCCTTTAAGTGGCAAGATCAAGCCCCCATTTTTCATCCTTTCTGAGTGGAGCTCTCCATTGATTATGTTAAGTGCTCACCACCGGTAAGAAACACAAAAAGCTTATTGTCTTTGACTGTGGCAAAGGCCAGTTACACACTTGTTAATTTCCTGATTTATGGCACTGAGGAGATGAGCTGAAGGCAAAGCTTCCTTCTGTCTCTCCCTCTCTCTGTCTCTTCTCTCTCCACCTTTGTTTCTGTCTCTCCCTAGCTGTCTCTCTTTTGGTGGTGGTGGTGGAAACTATTAAAACAGAGGCAGATCAGGAAGTTTGTGATAAAGAGAAGCCAGGCTCTCGTCTGACATACAATCTCTCTTGGCTTAACTAAACTTGCTCCTTCAAGGCCTGCCATCAACAGAGTTGGGCTCACGTTTCACCACTAAATCTGAGTCAACAATCTCTAATCTGGACACTGGGTTCGGAATCCAGGCTCAGGTTGCACTTGGAAGCTGACAGCCGGGACGAGAGCAGAGAAAAATACGGCCTTTGTTTCGGGTTTGCTCGTCCCTGCTGAGCTGAGCTGAGGTCATGTGTCGTTTTCTGTCATCAACAAGATAAAAGTTTGCACCTCTCTGGCCCCGAATGACTCTCCTGCCATTTATATTAAGGCCAAGAAGCTCTCTGCCCTGGGATCGGAGGGCCAAGTGTGTGGAGAGCTGGGGTTTGGAGTCCTTTTCATCTTTCTGACACATGATACCGTGACATAGGCAGCCCTTGCTGGGTTGCTATGCAGATATACAATTTCTGAAAAGTTACACCCGGAAAATGAAAACCCTGGGCTGGATTAGCATTTCACAAAGACCAGGGATAAAATGTGTAGCAGTTAGGCTAAAAAGCTAAAAAAAAAAAAAAAAAAAGTGAATTAAAGTTTCATGAAAACAAACTCTTTTTTAAAAGGATCAATACGTAGGAAAGTATCTTATTGCATTCCTGGCCTCTGGTCCTGAGCCCTAATCCAGCTACTGAACGTGAAGGGGATACTGTGAGGCACACAGCCGAGCCCAGGAAGGGAGGTCTTGGTGTGGGCTGGGGGCTCCAGTGCTGGGAGAACGTGATCCAGAGGAGCCCTCCTGGGTGCTGTTGTTTTATGAAACTCTGCTTTCTCTGCCTATAATTGTTTTCATTTTTCTATGTTGTGATCATCTTTCCCTTTTGTTTAAATAAACCTAGAAAGAAAGGGATAAGAATACCCCATGATCCAAAGCTTGTGGCTAAATACGCGTCTGCACTGACCTTCCCTTTCTTGGTCAAGGTCAAAACACACGCCTTCCAGAGCTCATTCACTCCAACACCAGCCTTTCCTAAACAAAAAAATTTTTTTCAACTACTTTAATACCAGAAATTATCTTACACGGGACATTTAAATGAAACGTGAGTGAAGTGTTGGCAGAAGGAGAGGAGAAATGAGGAGCGGTTTCCCTTTTTCTACCCAAACACCTGAGGCTCTCTGAGCCGGCCTCGTCCACGCCGCTGGGCGGGTGGTGGCACCTCACTGCTGCTATGATGTCCTGTAGGGGAACAGGAAAAGGGGCAGGGGGTTTCACAGACATAGAGGGTGTGGAGGAGATCTGAGGGACTCAGGGTCCCACAGTGAGGGAGGTGCAGCAGCCGGAATCTACACATCCGACTCCTTTGACACTGAGTGTGCCCTGCGTGACAGGTGTGTGAAGGGAATGCAAAGATGAATTAGCCCTGGTTCTTGCTCCCAGGCTGTTAAAAGGAAGCACACGAGTGGAAATAAGCACAGCAAAGAGCTTTGGAGTGAATCCCCTTGAGCATTCCTATTTGTTGGATTGCGAGGCCAGCAGGGTTTGCAGAGAAGAGTTCTCATTCAGGACAGGAATTGATGGGAGGTTAGATGGAAAGAAATGGGCAATTAACTTTTTCTATAACTCAGGGAGATGGGAACCACTTCTGTGCTCGTCCACATGACTTCCAGGATTGATGCTCCGGCCACTCTCAAAGATGATGACATACATGAAAGTGTGTGATTTGGCCTCAAAATACTCAGTTAAATACTCTTGCGCTCACAGGATGCTTTCAGGCATCCATCCATGCATCCACAAGAGGGAAGCTGAAACGTGAGTGTGCTGGTGAGGCGAGGGCCAGATATCCAACCACCCAGATGCAGCAGCAGGCTCTGCCCTTACTTAGCCTTTGTGTGCTCAGCTTCGTCATCTGTAAAATGGGAATAATCATAGTAATCACCTCCTAAGGGCTGTTATGAGGCATAAATAAAATAATGCCCTGGCATTTAGAACATGTTGGGTAAATGCCCATTAAGATTAATGATGGGGTTTATTCTGGTGGGGTTCATGCCCTCTTGGAGGGGGTCACATCTGCTGGTTTGACCCTACCCTGCAGGTGAGGAATGGGTGAGGAAAGAGAGGGTGATCTCTTTCCAGAGGTCTAGAAGCAGACTGGAATGATGTCATCAGGCACGTGCCCTGTAGGCTGATTCAGATTCGTACTGAGTTGTGACCTGAGTTGACACTGTTATTTCTGCAGCTGTGTTACCATCAAAGAGCAAAGCACGTGGGGGCTGAGGGCCCAAATCGTGAGTTTCTTCCTTATCAGCTGAGTGACCTGAGCGGATCACTTAATCTTCCTGGACTGTATCTTTCTCATCCAGAAATGAGGATCTCACTGACTGTTTAGCATGTGGTTAAGAACTGTCTGAGCCCATCTGAGTGACTGCCCTGTGTGGAGTCTGGCACTCCGGGACTTTCAACATTTTTGTCCATTTGTGCAGTCAGCTAGCTGACCTCAGATCCAGTGGTCCAGCCCCAAAGTGATGGTGAAGATGGGCTCTATCCTCCTGCCCACTGGGCAGAGGGACACAGTCCTGTGTGGCCCCGGCAGTCCCACGCTGCTCTCACTTGACACCCTTTACCATCCAAACAAGAGCTACAGGAGAAAGCCCCGCTTACAGCTCCCCAAATCAGAATAAGGGAAATGGAAACCAGCTCCTGGCCCACACACCCCCTTTCTTCCTGCCACAGGAAACCTAACATGAGACCAGAGTGCCTTTTTCTTCTCTGAGCTGCTGGCCCAGGCCCCTTCCCATCTCCCTCAAACTTTCCCTATGGAAACAGTGACAGTTGCATTTCTGGTGATGTTCAAAACCAGGCATCAAGAGGAGTAGATTAGTTTTTCCTCTCTAAACACAATATAGAGGTCAAAGCTATCTGAAGTGCATGGTTCGGGTGCCAAGGCTGGGGCTTCCCAGGTGGCACAGTGGTAAAGTATCTGCCTGCCAATGCAGGAGACGTAGGTTTGATCTCTGAGTCAGGAAGATCCCCTGCAGTAGGAAATGGCAGCCTGCTCCAGCATTTTCGCTTAGAGAATCCCATGGACAGGGAACCAGGCGGGCAACAGTCCGTGGGGTCACAAAGAGTCAACTCAGTCACAACCTGACTGAGCAATGAGCACCCTCTCCCCACCACAGACACACACACACACACACACACACACACACACACACGCACGCACGCACTTGACCTGAACTCTGCCTGAACTGCCAGGCATCCTGGACATTGGTATGGTTATTTAGCACTGCACAGAGAGCGTGGCCACTGGAGCCCACTGCTGGGTTCTGCCTCCATTTGTGGAGAGAAGTCTCCTTCATTGTCACGCCTCAGGTTTTTTTGACTGTGAAATGGGGATGATGGTCATGCTAGGGCCTCCTTCACAGGGTTGTTATGAGAATTTAATAGCGAATGTATGCAAAACTGGGGCCGTGCACAAAGGAAGCACCTAAGGATGGGAACCAGCCGAGGCTCCTCCTTTCACGAGAACTGCACACACTGAGGGCAACTGCACATTCCATCCACCATGGGGAAGATAGAGAATAAGAGGCCATTTCTGGGTGATGAAGACTAACTTCCCATCTATATATGTACCCGAGGGTCAAGGAATGATCTCTAAGGCTTTTTTGGGGAAAATGTGTAACCGTCCCATTGCCTGGAGTCACCGCAGAGCACAGAAGCCTTGGGGCAGCACTGAGTCTTTTCCCTTTGTTGTTGTGTCTTGCTTTTAAAAGCTGCCTGAAGATGTACTAAACTGGGGGTGCCACAGCACCTCCTCTCTTGAGCCCCAGAAACAAAATGAAACTCCAAACGCAGCCTTCCCATATCTGCCTCACGGCGGCTCTGGTTTCTGGGGTTCCCTGCCCTCTTTTCCCATTAGGCTGGTAGGAGAAAAGGGCCTCAACGCAGCCAACATTTTCTGTTGCAAGAATGGAGAATAGCTCTTCAAGGATGCCGAGTTAGGAAGGCCAAGGTGCCCTCCCTTGAGGGCCTGGATGGTGCGGGAAGAACAGTGTGAGACGAGGAGCCAGAGGGAGAAACGACCAATTGCCCTTCAGGGAAGCAGGCCTGACTCCATGGAGAGGTGGGACATCAACTAAGCTTTGAAGTGGTTGGCTTGTTCATTGTGGTTACAGATAATAGTAAGAAGGAGGGCTTTCCAGATGCGGGGCCCAGGAGATACGAGGCAGATAAGCCAGCACCCGCTTCCTCAAGGGCTTCACAGACTCGTAAAGGCATGGCCAGGTGAGTGACTGGACAGGCTGAGTGTGCTGTGCACTGGATGGAGGTAGGCTTGGACGGACCCCAGCCCAGGGGGGCAGGGAGGAAGTAGGCCCTGCAGCCTCCCCAGGAAAGCATCCCCAGAGTAGTTGCCAAGTCTTGAAGGGCTACCGATACTGCCCTGGGAAGACAGGGACAGACAGTCAAGGCCAAGGCAGCTCCCTGTGCAAAGACACAGGAGTGGGAGAGAGAGCAGGGGTGTCAGGAAACAGTTCCTAATTCCGCAGATGGTATGCAGGTGAGGCTGAGGGCAGGGAGCCAGTGGGGCTGGAAAAGCCAGCAGGGGCCAAAGCGGGGAGGGTTTTGGGTGCCACTCCATAGGCCACAGGGAACTGCTGAAGAGCTGTAAGCAGGGTAGACACATTCCCGGGAGGGACCCTGTGGAGCTTGTCAAGGAAGCTGAAGCTAAGCTCAAGAGTGGAGGAGGAGCCGGAGAGGGCAGGGAGCAGATGCCAATCTTGATGCCTTTGCCCCTGGGCCCCAGCCCTGGCCTTTGGCTGTGCCCTCTGGGCAGCACCAGTGGCATCTACAGGTCTACTTGCAGCTCAGGCTGCCCATCCAGTGTCAAGGGAACATCTGCAAAAGGAGGTGGCTTTGCGTAGCTATGAATCCATGCTCAAAGTATACATTCATATAAACCCTAGGAACTTACAGAGAGGTCCTGCTGAAACCAAGAAGTGGTCCATCTTTTCCACAACCCCACCCTCCCACCACGTGTAAGCCACCCGGGGCAGGAGCGGTGAGCTCTGGTCTCTCCTGGGCTACCTCGGCATCACATATGGGTGTGTTCAGTGGGCCTTTGCTAACCAACAGGGAATTCACTGCCTAATTTCTCCGAAAGCAGAGTGGCCTCAGCATATCCACACACCCAACAAGCTGTGGAGGGGGAAAACCATGAACACTCAACTCTCTGGCTTAGTTTTAAATGAGGGCCACTTTAGAACAACAAACCAAATCACTGCCAGGAACTTACAAAACTGCATTACTGCACCACAAAATGACAATTCATGAAGATGTCAACAGTTTTTCTGCAGATTGGACGTGCAACCTGGGTTCTGGGGCCAAACCCCTGGGTTTGAATCCCATTCTGTCCCTCACTGGCCACATGATCTGGGACGACTACTAAATGCACTGAGCTTTTAGATCCTCACATGCAATTTAAAAAGGGGGAGAAATACTAGGACCTTCTGTGAGTAAATGAGGCTAATAATGTACTCAACATGTGTTCATAAATGTTGGCATAATTATTTCTATTTCTGTCTATACAGTTTTGATAGCCCAAGAGGATTCTGCATTTCAGGGAACGCTGAGAAGGTAGAGAAAGAGGAAAAGGTGTGCTGTCTGATGAGACACCACGGAATCTTTTTTTTATTGAAACAAAGGGAGCTTTTGTTTCCTTAAGGGTCAACATGTTTGCCGGACAATCTTGGACTACAGACAAAAGCAGAATCAGTATCCTGGGCGATGGTGTCTACAGCCAAGTCCAGATAAATAATGCTATCAGGGACTCTGCACCAGACCGCCTCAGCTGGGTGCCCCACCCCCCACCCCCCGTATGAACTCGGCTGGGGCTAAGGGATTCCCATGGAGTCATAACCATAAACCCACACTCGGAGCCTCCAAGATCCCTCTGGCTCCACTAGAGAAAGAAACTAGGTCATCAGAATCCACCCCAAGGATGTTTATTTAGAGAAGACTGCTGATGGTGCCTATGTTTTTTAAATGAACATTTGTTTTTTGACAAGTGAAACCGACTCAGTGTGGACCCTGGGCAGGTCAATTCACTTTCTAGGCTTCAGTGTTTTTTTTTAACATATATGTAAAACAAGAGGATTGGGGTAGATCTACATTGACTAGAACTAGGTATTCAAGTACTTTCCAACTTAGAAACTTTCTGATGTTTAATTCAGGTACCAAAGCAAAACCAGATTGACTCTTCCCATTCACGAAGCACTCCTGACCTACAAGTGAACTGATGTACTGATGGGAGCAGAGTCCACTGGGGAGTTTTGCTTCTAGCCCATGGTGCTTCCTGAGCCTTAGAACCAAACCTTGGGAGCCAAAAAAATCGGGACTTGGAGAGCCTTTGGGAAGGGACACTCCAGGATACAGGCCCAAGAGCTCACTCCACATGAGCTGTGTATTGTCAGTGATGGCCGTGGTGGGAAATCAGACCCTCAAACAGACCAGGTGGGCTCTTGTTTGCAGAGATGCAGGTTGGGAAGGGCCAGCTTCACTCCTTCTATTTCGACATCTTTTAAAACTAGCTTTATGTTAAAAAAAAAAATTTTCCGTGGGGGAAAGACATGAACACCTTCTGTAACAAGGAAAATAACAATAGTCATAATAATGAGAAAAGCAAAATAAGCACATGTAAGTGCATTTTTCTTTCTTACAGATTTATTTTTGTTTGATGAATTGGACACTGTGTCAGGGAGCGAGGAGAACGTTGGGGGCCCTCCCCCGCAGGGAAAGGGATGCCCAGAGGTGGGGCTGCTGCGTCCTGCATGGGCGGGTTTGGTGTTGGGGTCGGTTGGACCTGCCCCCCAACATTTCATTTTTAAAAAGCGAGCTCGCTCGCCAGGTGTGTCCCCCCAAGCTCTCACAGCTCTAATAAATAAGGAGCACCTGTAAGACAGTAGCTTGACTTGTTAAGTGACTGTACAAAGGAGGATATAGAAATACAGTATGTACACCGCATCCATGGCCCCATGGTGCTTCAGGGCCAGCGTGACACCGTCCTGGCCTCGCCCGCCCCCTCCTGCTGCCAGCTCAGCGGCCTGTGGGCGGGGGCACCTGGACCCCTCCAGAGGGAACAATCGCTTTATTGGAGTTAGTAAACAGATACACTGAATCACAAGGTGATTTGATTTTTTTCTTTTTTTTTTCGTTTTCTTCTTTTTTTTCTTTTTTTTTTCTTTTTCTCTGAACTCATCAGAATGGGATACTCCACAACTGTCTCACCAACTCAGTGCCAGTACACATGCTCTAGAGGACTTCTGGACTCCCAGCTACAACTGTACAAGTGCACACAAGAAAATCTACCCTGTTATCCTCCACCCACTGATTGAGGATCGAATTGCACATTTCTCTTAACCATGACAGGAGAAAGCAAACAGTGAAACAGAATCATGGGTGAGCTTTCTCACTTTCCCTCCTGTTTTCATTGGTTTGTCCATACCATTCTAATTATCATGAAAGGGCTCTGCGTATAGAGAGATTGCTTCACTGACTTCCTGGATCACCGAAAACCATCAGGGTTGAAATTTCATCCAAGTCTTTCGTGACGCCCAGCAAATATTCCCCCTCGGATTATTTTACACCTTCAGGGCATTTTGGTCTTCAGTTCAACACTCTTGCTCTGTTCCCAAATGGGGCGCTATTTAGGGGAATTTAAAGAGAAAGCTGAGAAGAATAAACATTTACCGAGTTCTCTTGGCATTCAGTCTCTGAAAAACCACAGTATAAACTATTCATGCTGCTTCTTACATCTGTCAAATCGAAAATTAAAAGCCATAAAAGTGTAACACTGAAAATATGGCATTAAAAAGGATAAAGGTGGCCTTTGTAAAAATAACAAGAAAAGTATATTAGCCAATAAAATATTCTAACTCTTCATTTAAAAGTGCATCTTGGGCAGGACAGAGATGAATCTGGAAGCGTTGGGACTCCAGTACGATCCCTCTCCGCCGTCAAAACGTGAACAGTATAGGTCCAAAACCGTACAATGCAAATCACAACTCTTCGTGTAGCAGCAAAACCACAGCAGTTTTTAAAAAGATTAAAAAAAGATTTTTGTTTTCAAATCCGGATCGTCTTCCAGTCTCACCCTCTGAGCCTTGGAAGATGGGGCGGGGAGAATACCTACATTGGTCCTTGTGGCTTGTTGGTGTTTTGTTGTTGGTTTTTTTTTTTTTTTTTTTTTTTTAAACCAGGGGCAAAATCCCTAAGTTCCTCTGGGGAGAAGCAGAGATGGTGGCGGCAGGAAGGCTGGGCCCGCTTGGTGGGTCCAAGACGTGCTGGCTTCTCTGGGCTAGAGGCCACTGAGGGAGAGCTGCTTCCTCTGAGATGCTTAATGACAGGAAGCGGCTTTATTTGCTTGAGTTTTAGCCGAGGGGGTGGTGAGCGGACCAGCTGGTGTCATTGGATGGCGAGATATGGTTTGCTCTGCGCCCTCTCTCCATGCAAGTTACCCTGTGAGTGCGCGTTCCTAGAAATAGAGGAGAAGGGGTTTGTTAGAATCCACTGGACCAAACCGCCCCCCACCCCCAGGCTGGGGAGAACCCCGGCGTGAGTCAGAGCAGCGCGCTCTCCAGCCGGCCGGCCAAACTGGAGAGGAGGCCCCACAACCGGGCGGCACGGCCTGGTTTCCACACGACTTCATTCACGGTTCTGCGCAGGGTCAGCCCTGCCAGCTTTGTGTGAGGAAATGAAACTCGAGTCGCTTTTTGGAATACCATAATAAGCATGGCGCACCACGCCCTCGCCCAAAGACCACAGCGGCATCCTTTGAGACCTGGCAGCTTTCGCTCTTCACGTTAGTGCACCCTTAACTGGAAGGAGGTCTTTGGAGCTGCTCAAGGGCACCCCCAAAGACAGGCAAGCTCCTTAGGGCACTTGGAGCTGCAGACCTCACCCCCGAACAGCCCTGAGGTTTGCTGCAGAGGAGGAAGGCCATGAGATGAACGTTTTAGCATGTGAAAAATTCCTGAGACATCTAGACCTCTCTTTAGGGGTTTTCTACAGGGACCACTGAGCTGGAAGAAGTGTCCCTCTCTGTGGGTCAGCCTGAAAGGTGAGCCACTCACATCCCTTCATACCCAAACCCAGCGCGGGACTCGTCCCAGTGCAGCAGGTATGAAGGACGGTCACCAGGAGGGTGGGGAACGCCCATCCCAGCCTCCACCACAGATGTCCGGCTCTGCCTCTCTATCTTTACTGGCTTATTTCATTTGCTACCAGTTTCTTGGCTTAAAATACAACTTCCTGAAGACACTCCGCCGTCACCCCTAGGAAGCAGCCATTTAGAAATTGGCCAACCAAACTGTGAAGTCCCTGAGGTGTGGGGTAGTGTCTGTTTTGCTCACGTCCCTACACCCAGGGACAAATGTATTCATTTGACACATTTGTCAAAGAATGGGAGTCAAACAACTCTTGTCCCCCATGTCCCCAAACAGTACTTTCTTCCCCCCTGCCCATAAATGGAGATGTCAGAAATGTGAATGGGTAGAATTTGGCTAACATGACGTGGTAGCAGAGGGCTCGTAAACATCTTTACAACTGTTGAGATTATTCCTAGAACAATGAACAAATAATTTCAGGTGATAGAATGGAGAACTTGAAGGGACCCCAGAGACAATATACACAATTTCCTCATTTTATAGACGAAGAAATAGAGGCCTCAAAGAGACCTGGAAACGTGCTCAGAGTGTCTGCAGCATGAATTTAGCGCAAGTGTGAAAAGGTCAAAACGCCCACTGGGAGGACTACATCCAAGCTCATGCTTTGAACCCTGCTATCCAAATCCTGGTGTTAATGGTAACCATAATAATGATCAGCCAAAAAACAAGACTTGAAAATCTGAATGTGCATGACAGGAAATGCCTGAGTTCCCCAAATCACATTAAATCACCAGATCTGTGTGCATTTAATATGTAGATTAAATAACCAAAGTGAAAATGCAAAACACCACAAATATGCAATGGGAGTGGAATTACAAGGCCATGGAAACCTTTTCATTTGGCATGGTCAGATTTGGAAATGTGGATATTTATCTCAGAATAAAAAGCTCACTTTAATTTCTTTTCCTCTCATTCTCTCTCTCTCCTTTCTCTTTAATTCCTTCCTTTCTCTTTCTTTCTTGCTTTCTTTAAGACAAAGGTGAAAAGAGGTACCAAAACAAAAACACTAAGAACCACCATCACATAAGAGGTCACAAAGGGCTGAGACAAGACCTTGGAAACTGATCCAAATGGACAGAGCATGGCTTTTTCTGGGGAGGATTTATTTTTGTGTAAGAAGCACAGTAAGAAACTTGCTGTGAAGGGAAGAAAGCCATCCCTACCTCTGGGCTTGGGACCAAGAGTGACCAAATCTCATAGTCAGAGGGGACCTCTGAATCCTTTCTTTAAAAAGGCAAAAAAAAAAAAAAAAAAAGGTGTTTAATGCTTTCTTCCAGTGACTGGGAAACACCACCATTTTGAATTACTCACTCAAGAATGCTACAACTGCTTTTTCAAAGATATAGCTTTTTTCTTTAATGTGAGCATGACCGCCTCCAAAGGGGAATATGTCTCAAATAAGTCTCCTTCTATTGAAATTGCCTTTGGACAAAGGCCAAACACGGACAGCAACAGCCTGCTTGGAGAAAATCTCCAGGCTTTCATAAGGGACCAGGAAAACGGGATTATAATGAGAACCATTCTGGAACCTTAACTACAGCGTTTGCCATCCCAACACTATAATAATCGTTATTATTCGCTGGTGCCTATTATTGTCTGGTAAATAATATGTGTTTTCCCCCAAAGTTCTAAAGGGTGCAGCTGCACCGCACTCTATTTTTTGCAGCCCCACTCCCGCTGCTCAGAAAGCCTCCTCACACCAAGCTTATTTTAATGGCTAAAGGCAGTATCTGTGCCATTTCCTTCCCTCTCCCCACGCACGTGCCGAGTCTAGGACACCCACCCAGGCAGGATGGTGGTGTTGCCGAAGTGTGAGTTGCTCTCGGCGGATGATATTTGAGGAGGAGGTGAACTGAAGGCCTCCTCCACCGTCCTCCTGGCTCTGGCTGGTCAGGGCAGCCCCTCTGTTGGTGACCCAGGAATCAGTGAAAATGAAGCACCAAGCTTGGGAGTCACCTTCCTGAGAGCTACTGGCTGGCAAGGTGTGAAACTCAAGGGTGGGGGCAGAGTGAGCTTGGGGTTTTACAAAGTGCTCGTGGCAGGAAGTTCCAGGGCCCAAGCCAACCCTTGCCCAGCAGAGGCATCATATGGGACAATCTGTCCTCTCTGTCTAAATTTCCTGATCTGAGTAAAGGGGAAAGTTCTACAATAAGTGAGACAGAGACATAGACTATAGTCCAGCACGAACCCTCTGCAGCCGTGTGATTCCTTAACCTCCTGAGCCTGGATTCTTCCTCTGTGAAATGAAGGCCTGGGTGAGATTTTCTATTCTATCTTCCGTCTCTCATATTCTGTGACCGTATTTATAGGATCTTTGGACCAAAGTCATCATCAAGTATGGAAGTACACACTGTAGAAGAAAGGCTATCAACGTCTCTACCCTGAAGTCCTAAGTTTTAGAAAAAGTCTCCTTCTTTCTCTGTCTCTCACACAGACACACACAGACACACACACACTCCTAAGGAAAGTGTCTCTTAACGCAAGCAATTTTGTTTGTGCCTCATGTTTGGGTTTTCCTCTGAATTGGGGGTTTGCTGAAGGCAGGACAGCCCAGGGCCCTGCCACATGGAATGTCTCACACACGCGTGCGCTGCCCATCCTATGGACCATGCAGGCACCGTGTATGAAAACCGCTCCGCAGTGCACGCTCTCCGGCAGGCACACACAGCTGGTGCCCTCAGAACCCCAGGCCCAGCTGCCCCTTTGACCAGAGAAATGCAGTGTCTCCTTCGTGGAGTCACAACTGTATGCCAAGTGCACTGAGCGAGCCTCTGTCCACCAACACTTTCCCTTTTCATGAGGACAGCACTGCTAAGACCGACTGCGTTACTTTTCCTTTATCACACGAGCACTTTCAGCGCACAATAGAAAACAAAAATAGGCCTGAGTGTTAATAACTTATCTTAATGTTGACGCTGCCAGTATACAGTCACTCTCAACTTTTCTTCTTTGGCCTTTACAGCCTAACTATTGCCTCAATGATAATGAATTTGTCTGCCAATCCAAAAGACTTGGGTTTGATCCCTGGGTCAGGAAGATCCCCTGGAGAAGGAAATGGTCACCCACTCCAGTATTCTTGCCTGGAGAATCCCCATGGACAGAGGAGCCTGGTGGGCTACAGTCCATGGGGTAACAAAGAGTCTGACAACTTAGCTACTAAACAAGATAGATGTAGGCTGCATTTAAAAGGAAAATTTCTAATTTACACATTCCCAAATATAAACGTGTAGCCACAGAAAATGTCTTATTCTGTATTCCAATGAAAAGTGTCTTACTCTGTATTTTCAAGATAATCCCTCCATGATATAAGATTCCACCTCTTCGGGGAAGCCTGCCTCCATTAGTCTAATCCATTTTCCAAATTTTTATTCTTCTTTGATTCCTTAAATACCTTTGTCATTAGCATATTCAAAATCCTAGAGGTCTGTTCTGTCTTCTAGAATGCAAGCTCTCCGCGTCTGTCATATATATTCCCCAGAATCCAAAATCCTGTGGCATCAACCCTATGATGTGCAAGAGATGCCCACTGCCAGGCTGGCTTGTCTTTGTCCAGTTATCCCGGCCCTGCCGTGATGCCACTCACTCAGGCACGTCGGCCCATCACTTATCACAGTTAAATACAGCTATTACGTGCTGGCTTCGGCCATGCTGTTTATCTGCGACAATAATGAGTCCCCAAGGACTGGACTGCTCTCAGGTAGCTGCAG
Source organism: Madoqua kirkii (assembly GCA_006408675.1). Classification (NCBI taxonomy): domain Eukaryota; kingdom Metazoa; phylum Chordata; class Mammalia; order Artiodactyla; family Bovidae; genus Madoqua; species Madoqua kirkii. The sequence continues at coordinate 14,098 of SJYC01047099.1, read as the reverse complement.
CTATTCTGGGACGCTCACAAGGGGAGAGCCCCGTGGTCAATGAACAGAGACGCCTGCACTGGCTGATAAGCCCGGGTGTGACGCCAGATTGTGGTCTCCAAACCAAGCCCATCCTGGACAGGGCTACAGCTTGGGAAGGTTTTGCCAAAAAATGGTTCCCTTTCTCCTCCATCCACTATTGCTTTGTGAAGAGTTCTGAAATGGCTTTTACCAAGCTATAAACCATTTTAATTTATAAAGTAGATGGCATCTCTTTTCTTAGAGCTTGCTTGCTAATTGATGAAAGTAATTTAAAAACATCGCTTCTTGTTTCTAGCATGATTGTTTTGGGAAATAACCCATGATGAGAAGGCTGTGGGACCAACAGTAAGTTCCATCACTACTGAGCGCCCACCCCACAGCTCTGATAAGCTAAGGCTCATATTATCTAAAAGAAACACAAATTAAACCAAACAGAAGGCCTTGATTTTCTTAATAATTTTCCTCCTTTAGCAATATCTCTTATTTTACTCTTTAATCAACAAAAATTCCAACCATATAAGACCCCCAACTGGGATAACTCCATCTTTAATTCTTTGTTTTACAAATTTAAGTTTTGTTTTTCTTTGTTTAGCTGGTTCTATGAGTCAAATGGGTAGAGAAGCTTGTTTATTCACACAAGTGGCCACGGCTATCTCTTGCTGACCTCTAAAAGAACCCGGGGGACAGAGAACCCTAAGCTGCAGAACCCCTCTTGTGCACTGCAAAGCCTTTATTTTCTCCCTGGACAATGGATCTTCTTTAGCCACCTCAAGTCCTTTCTAAAACCTGAGAGTTTAAGCAAAACAAATTACTCTGTCTCTGGTCCTTTTCTAAAAACAGGCAGGGATTCATGACTAACTGCACACATTTTTACAAATGTGCTGGAGCAAGTGGCTACATCCCCTCATGAAAGAGAAAAATAAACAAAGAATTACATGATATAGCTAATGTTTTGAAGAAATTTTGGAAGAAAAACCTCGATCCTTATGCCCCTTGACTTTTGGGACCAAGTTCTTCCTGTTCAGTTTGGGAAAGTTACAGCATTTTCAAAGAAAAGAGTCAAATTTTACGGAGCACTTACTTTATGTCAAGTATCACACTAGGCACTTTTATATATTTATTTCACTTGAAAACAAGTATATTTTATATACTAATTATTGAAACAATAATGCTAATGAAGTATTTATCACTGTCCCCATTTTACAGATGAGGAAACTTTGCCAAGAACTTGCTTGCTCAAGGTCACCGGCTAGAAAGGAGCAAATCTGAAGTCTAGCTCCTACAACCCCAAAGTCCACGCTTTCCTCAGAGCGCTGCCCCTAGTCTAGGTTTCATCTCTCCCCTTCCTCCCCCTGACAAGCAGATGTCAAAGCTGGCAGGGGCCTTAGAATAAGAACTCCAAGAAATTATTTGACAAGAAATAATAATTGCATTTTCATTCAAGTCCTAGTCAATACACAAACTAGCTGATGTTGGCTCATGCGCCTTCCAAAAAATCTGCCTTGGACACAAAAGTAGATGTTTATTGTACTAAGATTGAGTTTGTTATTTATTTATATAATCTGAACGTAAGCAGTCTAAGTTTAACAAAAAAAAAGAAAAGAAAGAAAAGATAAGGAAAAAAACTGAGAGAAAAAGGCAGCTTTATGTGGCAAGTAGCTATTGTCTATGGATCAACAGACTTTAAGATTTTTAGGCTAGGTCTGGGAAAGAGGTCTGACACTTCATTTATTCTTTACAACCAGCCCTTTAGCAGAAAGACAGAAGGAGAAAGAAAGAAGGGCTTCATATTTAAGGAAACTTCATGTGAAAAATAAGAGCAAGCATACTGATTCCCGGCCGCCCCCTCCCCAACAGAGAATGACATGGAGTGTGTGGCTAATAATTGCTTTTCTCCGGCCTTTCCACCCAGATACTCAGGCACAACCTATTTCCTCTCTGAAATCAGCTCTGCGGTGTGAGGAAGCAATGCCGTAGGTGGCAAAAGCATGATTCTGGTCCTTGGCACCAGCTGTGTAACTCAAGCAGCCCAGGTCGTATCCGGTGTCCCGCTGAGGGAAAGGCAGAGGACTCAGGTTCTGATCCTGGCTGCACCACTCTGTGACCTTGAGCATGTGCTCTGTGTGTCCCAGTCTCTGCTTATAAAAGTGGAGCCAGACATCTTAGGAGGATTTCTGGAATAGTTTCCCTAACTTCCAGGGTTGGTAGTATGGAAGTGTTTCATGACCTCCCATGACACGTTGAAGGAAGAAGTTCTGGGTTGCAGGCATTACCCCGACAATTCTTATAATGAGCACCTACTACATATATGCCAGGAACCTCCTGGGCATTGTACTTCCGTTGTTTATACTGGCGCCCGATAACTCTATAAAGTGGGGCTTATTACCTTCTTTTTTTTTTTTTTTTGGCATATAAGGCATGCTCAGTGGTTTTGCAGGGACACTCTGAAGCTAGGCTACCAGTCAGATCCCAGGACTGCCATTTACTGGCTAGTGACTCTGGGTAGGATATTTAACATCTCTGTGCCTCAGTTTCTTCATCTATAAAATGGGTTTAATAAGGAAACCCCAGAGGGGTGTTGTGGGCATATAACATCTGGAACACTGCTTACATCTAAAAAGGCCGCAGGAAATATTAGTTATTACAACTGTTTAGTGAGAAAGATGTAGGCACAACACAGTTATAAAACTTGTCTAAACTCACAGCTGGTAATAAGCAACATAGCCAGTTTCAGACCCAAGCAGACCTCACTCCAGCCCTGGGCTCCTCTCCCAGGCATTGAAGCTTTTCTAATAAGACAGGAACTCGCTTTCCTGGGTACGGCACATGAACCACACTCTACCTAGGTTTCCTCATCTGTTCTTCCCAGCAATGTGATGAGCTAGGGACTTAGGCTCCAGGAGAGAAACCACTTCCTCCCTCCATCATCGGCTCTGCTGGGATCTGAACACAGGCTGGCCCAACCTCAAGGCATAGGTGTGTACCCTAAACCAGATACTGCCTCCCTTTATTACCGGGAGTCCACTTCACCACAAGGAAAAGTTTCAGAAGGCCTTTGGTCTGGGGAGTTAAAAAGATAAAAGGACATCTTCCACAGTCACCAAACTCTTTTAAAAGTACCTGCTGGCCCTGGGGGTATCTGATTCAGCTTCTGTGAACATCTCTCCCGGTGTCTGACCTTGAGCAAGCCACCCAAGCCTGTGTGGCTGCTCCAGTCCAAAGAGAGCTTTGGTCATCACCATGGCCACTGTCCAGGCTCCGGTCCTTCCACGGACGTCCTTTGCTAGGTGAGCCACTGTCTTCCTTGAGCACCTAAGACGTGACTGACAGCCTGCACCACGCCCAGCCCCAGAATTCTAAGATTCAGAGCAGGCGTGGGCTGCGGGACCGGGGGCGGGGCTGGAAGGGTGTGTGGGGCATGGAAATAGGGTGGAGCCCTATTTCCACGACAATCTGGGGCCTCGGCCAGTTTCCTCTTGCCTGAACTTCGGGATGTTCTGTCGTTTGAGGTTTCCTTCCACTGTGCGCCATGAAGCCTTTTAGGCCTACTCTGGGCTCAAAGAAGAGTCCATCCTCCCTGTGCAGTGCTATGATGGCTTTTCATACTTAAAACGTGCATGTGGCAGTGCTCATCCCCCCATGTTGCAGCGAGTACATCCTGCCATGTTTAGAATTCACTGCTGGTAATTAGCCTGTCATCAGAATGCAGGGATCGGCTTCAGCGATGCCAGTCTCTCTCTTGCTTCCTTTCAGTCTGCAAACAGCTGCTAAAGGAATTTTCCTCAAACACAGACCTCCAGCCATTCCTGACGTTGCCTGATGTTGGGAGTACAAGCTCCACGACCCCCTGCTCCAATAGCCACCTGCCCTCGTCCGGCCTCCCCCTTGCCCTCTCTGTAGCCAAGCCCTCCGCTCCAGTCGGGTGAAGGGAACACCCCTCCCTCATGTGGCTTCTCTTCTCTTCACCTGTGGCTTTTGACACCCTACTGCCTCCCCTATTCCCCGATTCCTGACTGCCAGTTCACGACCCTCCTGGGTTTTAGAACCTAACCCTAAATTCACCTGCTGTGTGGAGTCCTACCATGGTAACTCCATTAACTACCCCTTTCCTGACCCTCTCTTCTCATTCACGTGCCCATCCTGCCAGCCCCAAGCTGGGTACTAAGTTACGACAAAGTGTGAACTGCCTGGGTCCCTGCTCTTGTCAAAGCCCTCCGTCTACAGTGTCACATCTCTTCGCAGGTTCTGCATGAGGCTTGTAACAATGACCTGGATTATTTCTTGTCTCTCTCAGGTCACTGGCTCCTCAAAACAAGTCAAAGACTTCTGCCACTCCCTCTCCCACTTTTTGGCTTTTCTCTTTCTCCCCTCTCCACCCTCCTCCCTTCCTCCCTCCTTGACTCTCTCCCTCCATCCTTCTTTCCTTCCTTCCTTCTAACTCTTAATAACAGCATCTCCTGCATGGAGTCAGTATTCAAGACAGTTGGTTGAAAACAGTTAAGTTTTACCCTCTAGGGAAATAAATGAGACTAATTTTGAACCATAATGAGTAAAAAGGGACTGCCTCCCTTTGTTCAGATATGATTAAGAGTTTATTAACTTTTGTGGATCGTGGTATATTAATTAAGTAAAAATTCAGCATTTCAAATACAGGATCTTTAAAAAGTTATTATTCTGTGCATCAAACACACACACACACACACATACACACAGAGCTGAGACAGAGAACAAGTTGATCAGAGGATCAGACAGTGAGAAGGGCTATCAAAATCAGAACCCTGAACCAGTGACTGCTCATCTTCATTTTCAAGGTCATGAAGTTTTTCCACAAGAAGGTTTTTCATAGTTTTTCACTTAGTGTTTGGGACTCACATTGCTCAAACCCTGGTGGATATGAAAACAGACTTCCAGTCCCATGCCTATGATGGCATCATAGTAAATGAGAAGAATGGAGGGACCTGGATATATTTTTGGTTTGGCAAATTGTAGAACTATTTTTTTCAAACATTTGAGGTTTGGCTAAACCCAAACTTATTTTGCCAAGCACTTTGGCCTTAATTTTTAAACCCATGTGTATTTTAAAAGAAATTCAATCTATATGTTTCTGACTCATTTACACTTAACTCATGAAAATGCTGTTTGGTAAGAGCTAGTAGATGTCCAAGCAAGTTTATAAGCCCTTTTAAAGCCTTCTTTTCCCCATTCTTACCAGAAAGTTGTATTTTGCCAGCCATAAAGAGTGTGAGCCCCAGAGGCCTGTGGTCAGTTTGAAATTTATAACTTCTGAAGGTTAAATGGATTTTAAGTTTAGAAAAAGGCTCCCCCCACCTCCTCTTTCTCATATTAAGTACTCAAATAGGCTACTTATGATAAAGATGGGATCTATGTTTCGGTTTCTGATGGCTGAGGGTGAATAGTTAACCACCAATAAACTGTCTCTAAGACATGTTAGGGGAACACTATAACACTTTTAAGTTCCTACAGGAACAGATTCCAATCCAACACTCTAATGGAAAGTTTTATTAATTACTCTCAGGATTAAAAAAAAGAGGTAGGAATCAACATAATTCAAGTTGAGCATTTTACCTTTGAGGTCATTAAAAAAATCAGAGACAACCAATCCAGTTCATGACTTTTTATACCGTTAAAAAATAAGCTGAATCTACTAAAAGCGACATCTGAATCAAAACCAGAAAAGCAAGAAGAACGTGCATGCATGTTGCAGTGACTTCACCCTCTGTCTACTATACGCTCAGTTGATGCTCAGATGCTACTCAATTATAGTATTTTAGTAGGAGAACTCTTTTGGATAAAGTACTTAAAAATGGCTTATAAATATTTAAAATAAAAGCATCCAACAAATCATAATGACAAAGTTTTACATTTAACCACATGTGCTCCAAATATCTTGAAATTACTCTAAATATGGGTTTAAAATATCAAAAGGGTTTGTTGATGGGATGCAGAACTTTGCAGAGAAACCTAAACCTGCTCATTCTTGCTCCCACAACACCCAATACGCACAATTTTAAAAGTGTGCGTGTGTAGATTTCCTTAGAAAAAGATCGTGTTACAGTTCTGAATTTCCAAAACAAGAGTTGAAGGATGAAATATAGGGTTTCCCCTTCTCTCACCAAATGCAGCTCAGCCACGTTGCTTCCAGATAATTTGTTATTGTAGGTTGGCTCAAATTTAAGACAGTAACGTTTTAGAAACAGTTGGAGAACTAAGCCAGCTGCAAGGAGGATATCATTACAAATTGAGACACATGTTGTATGGGAATACCATTCATTTTCAATACCAAAAACACGTCTGGGGAAATAAGCCATGCAAATGAGGGAGAGATATACTCTTTAATTGCATCTTTTGGACATGAGGTCAACGTTTCATATCAAACGAGTCCATAAAGTGTGTTTCTCCCTTCTGTTCTTCTGTCACATTCTTACTTCCCTTTTTACCCCAAACAAAACACAGCTTGCTATCACAGAAAGACAACAAACTAGAGGTTCAAAAGGGGGAAATGATGAGACAACCAGCATCGCAGCCAAGTCTCTGGATGGAATGAGGCCGGGCAGCGTGAGGCAGCTTTGATTGTCCCAGTCCTGACCCCACACCCGTGTGCCAGGCAGCTCTGCTCTCACATCCCCATCTCCCTATTCAGATTTGTGCATTGGGTAAAATCGCACAGGCACAGTCTTGCCTATGGCCACAGCTTGGTCCTAGGAGCTCAGAGCTGAGGGATCTCAGGGGCAACTTGACGAGGGTCCAAATTAAGAATGTTTAGTACATGCAGGAGCTTTTCAAAGCATAGGAGATTTATCCCAACGTTTGTTGTTGTCGTCCTTTGCTTCTGCACTGGTCATTTTCACTAGAATCTTTTAAATGACTCTTGAAATAATTTTCATGTGTGTGTGTGTTTCCCCTCCTTGCTGATGGCCTCAAGTTCCCCATCCTGACCCCACCCTGATTTTTCCTCAAGCGGAGTGCTGTGGAAATCCACAGATCTGGAGAAGAACTCTCTGGGGTTAGTATTTAGAGCTGGCATCTGAGATGGCATTTACTCATTTTTCTTGAGACTAAGACCATGTTAAATGATGCCAGGGCTAAATTGTTTATCTTTTAAAGCTAATTTATTTGTTTCTCTTAAATGGATTCCTTTTATGTTTGTGAGGCATTTTAAAAAAAAGTTTACACATGCAGAATGCATTGCCTTAACATGCATCCATGTATATTTATTTAAACCAGCAACAAAAGAATACAAAACAACTCTGTATGGGAGAGGGTGAAGGAAGATTGAACGGCGGCCACCCTCAGCCGCTGACACAATCTCTTTGACAAGAGTCTGGAAAAGGCAGTGTATTGGTGGGGGGGGTGTTCCACAACATGAGGTAAGTGTTTCATGCTGCAGTGTGCTGGGGTCCTCAAACACCTCTGCCCCCAACGATGCTTGTCTGCATGGAGGTAGTTGTAAATGATTGAACCAGGATGCCCAGGCAGTCATTCGAGCCAGCAAGGGAGCAATTCATTGGAAACTAGACGGGGAGCTTATTTCCAGTGCCCTTCTGGGCCATGGCTTGTTAATAGCTAGTTGAATGCCTTCACCTTTCCAAGCACACTCTCTCCAGGTGAAGAAGTATGTGCTAGGAACTATAGCAATTGGTGGCACTCCCAGATATGGCCACACCAGTGCTCTGGTGTTTACTGACCTACCCAATTCTCCAACTCCCTTGGCCTTAACAGCAGGGTTGATGGCTTTCCAGTGAAGGACAGCCGCTGCCTGCAAAGCATAAACTTTGAAAGGCCAAGTGGTGAAGAAGCATTGAGCTTGTTCCTTTCCTTGCTTCCCTTTTCTGCTTTCCCCCCAGATACTCACAGGTTATAGTAACTTGAAGAAAGGTCTGTGACCTTTTGCACTTTGTCACTAAGGCAACTGAGACAAGGGCTACATTATATGGCTGTAACAGTGATTTTGCAATATTTGGTCTGTAGCAAAAACTGCTAAAGGTAAACTGCAAGTTATAAGGGAAATTTACAATTAATTCAGCTTCCTCAGAGTAACAAGAAAAACTTCTGCTCAGATACTGCTTGGCGATCATATAAAATAACTCTTCAGATACATCAGATATGTAAGATACTTTTTTCTGAAGTCAAAAATCTATGAACCGCTCCTCCCAAGAAAATGCCTCCACTCAAAGGCACATAAAGCTTTCCACAAAATTCCAGGGGCAACGGCTGAAGGCTGTGCATAGACTAGTTCATGGAGGCCAGCTTCAGCTGGGGAGCTGCCACACGGATCAGGAGGTCAGGAGATTAGGGCCAGGACTCATGCCGCACTGCCTGACCCTGGAGTCCTCACTAAAACTCAAGCACTAAGCATTTCTCTGGCCTTACTCTAGTCCCAGCCCTGTTAAAGGAGGAGGGCTGTGGTATATCTAAAGGAAATAAATACCCGATCACAAATGTCATTTCCTATTCCATCATAATTTGATTGAAATAATATCTAAAGTCAGATGCCTGCACATTAAAACCCTCTTTCAATCTCCTTGTCCTGAAAGTTAAAAAAGGGACCCAGCAACACTAAGCGAGATGTGTCTAAGAGCAGCCTTGACACTGTTCATCCATAAGACTCTCCTTAATGAGTGTGCAATGATCACAGCAAACGCTGCTCCAGTGTGTGCATGTCACAGACCTGGCCGTTCCTCACTGCTGGCTCTCTGAACCACCTGCACCTAGAGCTGGGCAGCCATCCGCATCCCAACAAACAGGCAGAGCTGCACCACCAGGGACGATGTTGCCAATGAATGTTTCCAGTAACTAAGTACTAGCACATTAAAAATCTCAAGTCTGGCAGAGGATCTGAGCACATCCTATTTGTACTGATTTCCTCTTCTCAGTTGAAGGGTTTCCTCTTTTCCTCACTTTCATGGTTGGCATCAATAGTCATATTTCTTGTGTATGGACTTGACTTTGCAGACAGCCGACTCCCTCAAACTTAGCTGGAGAATCTGAACTGGCAAAAAGTTACTTGTCACCTCCATCCTTTGGGCTTTCCTAATGAGACGAGTGCCCTGCCCTCTTCTTGAAATAAATAGTCCTTTCTTGGATTATGGCTCCGTGGTCAGGCTAATAATTAAACTCTAAACTCCAAAAAGTCAAAACTACAGCCCCCCATCCCTTTTTCAACCCTCTCAGAGCAAACAAAAAGTGGAAGGAACTCCTGCTGCTAGAGTTAGGAGAGCATCTTGGAGTGGGGGCTGGGGACAAGAATCAGATTTTCTTTCTGGTCTTAGAAACACGTAAGAAATTTGGGAGCCACAAAGGTGGGGAGTTCTTGGTCTTGCCACTCCTTGGGAATGGAAAAAGTGAGGGTGAAAGGGTTACTCATGGTACACATTTTTTCCATTGATTATTTTACTTAAAGAGAAGATGTCATTTCCCTGGAAAATCAAGGAGGGGGGATATTTTCTTTTGAAAAACTTCAAACATTTGCAAATGGTTACTGTGAACTCCCCATTGTACCATAAACAAGTGTAAACTGCTGAAATTCAGAAAATGTACAAATACAAACAGCTATCCCCCAAACTCCAAGGCAAAGACAAAGAAAGGAGTATTCCATTTATAAATGGAATTCTTTGTGGAGAGAAGAGTTTGGGAAATGTTTATACATTGTTTTCCTTATTATTTGGAGGGATTTTATTTTCAGCTTACAGAAGCTGCAGAACTGGTATTTGGCATCTTACAAGTTGAAGATTAAAGGAAGTTTCCAACCTTTTAAAATCTTCAACTAAACTTAATTAGTTCTGCATCTAGGAAAATATCTGCCTATTTAAATCACTTGTAATCATATCAACGAACAAGAATGCATAAAGTCAGGTAACCAGAACAGAAACAGTCAGAAGGAAAAAACAGAAACCTGTGATTGCTGAGAACTAGCAAAAATGATGATTTCTATGAAGGTAACAAGCAGCTGCCTGGACTACTGATTTCAAGTTACAGTCTGCTTTGAATCTATTTTAAATGATTTTTTAAAATAGTCCTAATTATGAAAATGGTGGGCATAGCAAAAAGAATGAAAACCCTGGATGGCAGTCACTGATAGACTCTATGCCAAGAGATAATACGAGTCACCAACACGCGCAGGAGAATCACTCACCTCCACCTCACCCACCACAACTCAGCCCGGGTTTGGGTTTGGTTTTCAATGCTTCCCCTTTGGCTTTAACTTGTCACCAAACAGTGTTCACTGTCAGGTCACAAAAGCCACGCAGTCCTTTATTTAATGGATGCATTTCCAATTTCCGTAACCACACGCATGGGCAGGGTTTCTGAAGGCACAGAAGAAAAACAGCGCCACATGTGCAGAGAAAATCAGGAAGGGTCAGAGAATGAGAGTGAATTACAGCAGGTTGAGACTGTGCTATGAGCTGACACGGAACTACAGAGGGCAAGAGGCGATGTGATTTAGAGGGGCAGAGGCGTTCTTCTCCCATCTTAAATCACTCGCCTTGTCACCCCACTGTAGCTGGCAAAGACTGAGAGTCTCTGGGTTTAGAGAAAAGCTGTAATTTCTTGGGGAAACCCATCATAAAAAAGAACTTTCCAATCTCAGGGGGACCATAGGCGATTTCGTCACTGCATCTTCTGAAATTGACTGAAGTCAGGTTAATATTTTTAGTAATGACTCTGGTCCTCGTACAAGACCCTTGCCTGATTCCTTATTCAGAAATATATATCATCGAAATAGCCATCATATATTTCATGCTTTTATGTTCTTTTGGCCCCATGCTACTTATGGGCTAGTGACACTCTCCTTGACCTGGTCACTTCTCACTTTAGTAATGGTAGTAAAAGTTTTCACCCTCCTGTTCTTTCTTTAATGTCACTTGAATGAGTGACACTAGAAGTGTTTAAAATTACAGTTCCTGATGCTTTTTTGGCTTTCTAAAGGCCATCACTTTTTTTGTTGTACATCTTTGCATTACTCACTGCTTTGTCAACCAGATTAAACTACGCTGGTAGAGATATTAGGGCCATTTTCAGCTGAGGTGACTAGCAGAAGGCTGAGACTGTCTTTAGAGAACAGAACTTGCAGATGTAAAATCAAGGATTGGTGAGCTGAGTTTTAGTATTCTGCTCCTACTGGCAAAGCCATCAATGAAAAAGGAAGCCTCGAATTATGAGAAACCCTTCTTGCATCACCCATCAAGGTCCCTTTCACGGGTTCTGAGCTTCCTAGGCGAACTCCTGGTTACAAGTCAGGTAGGTGTCCAGGTAAACATGCTGACTTTGAGGGACAATGGTTTGGAAACATCACATCAAGTGTTCTTGTCCACATCTGTATTTCCTACTGTGAAGCAATGGGTTGGTATTCTTGTTTTTCCATTGTTCTTGCTGAAAAATACAACTGAAAATGCTAAAAACAAACAAACAAAAAACCACTGTCTAAACACTTAGAGAAGTTGGTGGGTAGGCTTAGTTTTTATCTAGGAAACTTCCCCCAAGACAACTGAGGTGAATAAAAGAATTTCATCAAGTAGGGTAATAAAGGGACCAATTAATACCTACAGTGGAGTCAAACAGCCTAAATTTAAATCTCAACTTACTAACATGGAATTCTTGGAATCTTGGGCAAGTTACCTAATTTCTACACCTTAGTATTCTCATCAGTAAAATGAAGACAACTGCCAAATGAATCCTGACCCAAAGGAATACTACTGAAAAACACTTAGAGAAGAATGACCTGCACAAATGTGAGCAACTGTTCTTCCTAAAAGGTCCACTTCTCCTTGCCAGACCTCCCTCCTCCCAGCGTACACCACCACCAGACTGTAAGCGCCTTGAGGACAGGCGCTGCACCAGATTCACTTTGTGTCCCCCGCCCCATTCCCCTGACCCCGGCTCCTGGAAAGAGCTGTGTACAAGCTATGTGCTCAACAAATATTCATTCCCCTGCTTTCCTCTCCATAAACAGCTGATAAACCTCAGCAGAACATTAGCCTGTTTGCTGTCCTTGTGGACAGAGGAGAGTACCCAGGCTTTGGGTCCAGCAGGCCCGAGTCAAATACCAGTTCCTTCACTTAGCAGCTTTGATTTGGGCAATGTCTCCAAGCCTCATCTCCATCCTTGTAAATGCAGACAATGCTTATTCCACCAGGACTGGCAGGAGGATCAAATGAGGCCACATCTAGCTACAATAGGCAGCCACACAGGCTCACTGCCCTCCCCCTAACTGAAATTCTGGACTTGTTATTTATGGTTCACTTGGTATTAAGGATTCCTGCCCCCACCCCCACCAAGGTCAGGGATGTGCACTCTCACCCACTTCAGTGACTGCTGCCCTTTTCTCTGCCAGAGCCTTCCACTGCTTGGCGAGGTGAGCAGCCCATCAGATGAGCTGCTGAGTCCCAAAAAGGGGAGAAAGCAAAGCTGGTCAGTGATGCTTGAGGCCTAGCCTGGGGAATGCTGGTTGGTTACAAAGGAAGGGATCCCAAGAACAGGAGCTGCTCCAACACCTGACCAGGCAAATGGGGCTTCATGGCCTGGGTTCAGCTAGCATAGGCATCTAAGAAGCTTGGATTTTATTCTCATCTTGCAAATGGAATTCCCTGGTTATTGAGCACGTTTGGTGAGTTGGGACACTCTGCCAATGTCTGTACCAGCTAGCTCCAGGAAGTGGCTCAGCTCACCTTTTACTACAGTCAGTCTATAAGCTCATGACTGAACAAGTACAGGTTCCGAGTATCATTCGCTCCTTCCTCCCTGCATCCTCCTCTACTTACAGACAGGAGCCTAAGAACAAAAGGAATTAGTAGACAGTGTTTCAACTCAGGTTCAAGACTGGGCTTTATCACTAAGTGACCTTGGCCATGGCACTTACTTGCTGTTGACTCAGTTCCCTCAGCTGTAAAATAGGAATTGGTCAAAATGATGGTAGTATGTGACCACACAAGGCGTAGTGTACAACACATAACGTAAAACCGTGATTGTCAACACCACTCTCTCTCTCTCTCTCTCTCCCCCCCCTCTGCACGCATTTGCCTTTTAAGAAGGAGCAGTGCACTGACTCGTGCGGGGAAGAGCCCCGGTGGACATACAAACCTTTTACTTATTCTGATTTCGAATTCGGAGGCACCTCCTTTTGAGCGGAGGCTCCAGGTCCTCGGGCCCGGCGCTGAGCATGGGCGAGGAGATGATGCAAGGCGCCATGGCAGCCTTCTCCGCGGGTTTTGGCACAGGCTGGATCACGCAGCCCGTCTTGGGCAGCATCCGCAGAGCGTACGCGTGGTCCTCGTCCGCGGGGTTATTAAGGTTTGGGTCTGACTTGTCGCCCCCCGCCAGGGCCTCCTCCCCCATCAACTTTTTGGCCGCCTCCCCGTCCAGGTGGCAGTTGGAAGCACAGTTGTTCTCCTTGACCGACTCCAGCTCGCTCACCGCCGGTTCCTCCGGCGACAGTAGCTTCTTGGGGGGCGCGGGAGGAGGCGGCGGGGGCGGCGGCGGCGGCGGCGGCGGCGGGGGCTGCTCGGGCGGTGGCTCCGCGCCCTTGGCGCCCTCGGCGGCGCCCCGCGTGCCGTTCACAATGACATTGCAGGCCGCGGCGGCCTCGGGGCCCGCGGGGGCGCCCGGGCCCGGGTCGCCAGCGGCGGGCGGGCTGCAGTGGCCGTCCCTGCAGCCGCCGCAGGTCCTGCGCTCGGCGGCGCCGGGTTCGCGCTCCGCCTTGACATGCGCGTGCAGCGCGCGGTGGATCACGTTGTGCAGCCGGGCCCGGTGGCCCACCGTCAGGTCGATGACGCCGTCCTGCGGGCCCTGCAGCACGCCGCCGGGGAAGCCGAGCTGGCTGCCCGCGCCCGGGGGGCTGCAGGCGCGCCGCGTCAGGTCCACCACCTCGCTCCGGCCGTGCTCCGCGGGCGCTGGAGCCAGACTCAGGGCCTGGCCGGAGCAGCCGGGGGGCGAGTCCGCGGACTTGGACGAGCCCTGCTTGGAGTCCCGGGGGGACAGGGAGTGTCCGCCTGGCTTGCCTCCTGCCGCCGAGGAGTCGCCGGGGGCGCTCGGAATGAAGTTCTCCCCGTTGCTGGAAAAC
>SJYC01047097.1:0-50279 GCA_006408675.1 Madoqua kirkii | reverse complement strand
AGGAGACGCTGCTGGGCCACATGGGCACCGCCAGGGCACGAGTATTAGAAGGAAAGTAAACACAACCTGCGAGGGTGGCTCACGAATGTTGTGCAAAGACCAATGACTATTAAACAGCCTTCAGCATATTCATCCTCTTTGTGGAAGCAACTTAAAAATGTGCAAGTTCTCGTTTACCTTTTTGTTTATTAAACTCTAATGGTTATTATAAACACCGGCCAATAGGCAACATAGCCAAAAGTGGACATAAATCTCGGATGTATGACTTAGATTCCTTTCAGCAATATTGTTGCATGACTCTCTTATTTTAGCATCTCGTATTCTGTTCTGGTTTGTTTTTGGCCACAATGATTCCCTTAGTGCCATTGTGGGCGTCACAATGCGGAGGGACATCAGGCTGTGAATGAAGACAGAGGCAGTTTAAACAAACGGGGCTCTTTCTTTCCCTTCCCGTCCATTGTACTGTGAATGGGCCTCTGCACGCTGCTGCTAGGAAACGGCTTTGCAAAACCCTACTCCAGTAAATAGTCTGGAGAGAAAGGGACCCCAATAAACAGCCTAAGTATTGGAGAAAAAGGGGGGACAAATTTAGGCAAGTGTTCTTTCACCTTCCATCAGCACATTTCCTAATCTCCAAATGTAAGACATACTTTCGAGCTTTTCGAGTTTCCTTCCTTCTTGTCATTTTAATTCTTGCTCCCTCCCCTCCCCCACCTCACAGGAAACCCGGAGTGGGGACAACACTGGCTCACCATCGAGATGTTTTCAAAATTCTATTTTGTCGTAGGAAAATAGAATGGGCCCAAGGCTGTTTCTCAATAATCATTACTAATGATTGTAAACTGCTCTCAAAATGGATGCATGGAGGTGTTGCCAGGTATGTAGGGGCATGGTTGGTGAGTCTCAATACTTAAGGAACAATCATAAACCATTAATTGTTCTTGTGGTAGTTGGAACTGTTCCTATTAACATAGGTAGGTTAGTTGAAGCAAGAAACGTAGCTGTTTTGGGGTCAAATAACAGCTTGAGTAGTTAGGGAATGACTCATCACCACCACTTGCATTTCTCATGGGCTTAAACAAAATCATAGGTCACCACTGAACCAAAGACTGTCAAGGCACATGGGAAACCTCGACTGGCTTATCTCAATCAGAGTTCACAGATGGGGCTACTCTCAGACCCAAAGCACAGGGCAATGAGGAGGCCAGTTCAACCATTTATTCATCCACCCACTCACCACTCAAGGGGCTGGAGGTCCAGAGTGAACCTGCTTTCTGCCACTAGATGAATGGTACAAGGAGAGAAATGTTCCCTGGCCTTTAATTTTCAGAAAGGTTTGTGTAGGATTAATGTCTTCAATGTTTGAATAGAATTCACCAGTTGAGACCACCAGGGTCTGGAATTTTCTTTGTTGGAATACTTTTACTTACAAATTCAACTTAATACAGGGTTTAAGAGACACAAAGTTACCCAGATTTTCTGTTTGTTCATCAGGTTTGGTAATTCACTTGGTTCAAGGAATTTCTTCATCTGCTGCTGCTGCTGCTGTCTCTTCAGTCATTTCCGACTCTATGCGGCCCCATAGATGGCAGCCCATCAGGCTCCCCCATCCCTGGGATTCTCCAGGCAAGAACACTGGAGTGGGTTGCCATTTCCATCTTCAGTGCATGAAAGTGAAAAGTGAAAGTGAAGTTGCTCAGTTATGTCCGACTCTCAGTGATCTCATGGACTGCAGCCCACCAGGCTCCTCCGTCCACGGGATTTTCCAGACAAGAGTACTGGAGTGCGGTGCCATTGCCTTCTCCATCATCTCATCTAAAGGTGTTCACATAGCCTCCTTTTAACCTCTTCAATGTTAGTAAATCTGTGATACCATTTCTTCCATCCTTAATATGGGTAACCCATGTCCCCTTTCTATCTATGATCAATTTAGCTAAAGGTTTATCAGTTTAGTTGATCTTATCAAAGATCAGTCTTCAAGAATCTTCATCCTTCACTTCCTGTTGTTTAATGTCTGAAAATAGTAATTTCATATTTTTATTTAGTTTTCTAGTTTAGAGTGGAAGGAACAGTTTTGTAGTACTTTCAGCTGCAGGTAACAGAAAACTCTAATATTCTTAACTGTAAGGAAAAGACTTCATCTCACAGGATAAGGAGGTAGAGTGGTCTGAGTTAATGTTTGGTTCAACCACATCTCAAGGCACAGAGAACTCCCATCTGTCTGCCCCACCTTCCCTATCTTGTTGGCGTCCAGCATGGATGAGCTCTCTCTAGCGGCCGCATGAAGGCTTTAGGGATCCAAGCAATCATAAACAGACATGAGGAGAGCAGGTAGAGGAAGGGGCGCTCTTTCAGGGCTAAAGCAATTCTGTATTTCATGTCGATCACCCACGTAGAATTGTTTTCATGGTTGTGGCCTTTTTTCTTGCCAAAATTTTTGGAAACATTTTACTCTCCTTTAACTTCTCCCTACTTTTTACCTGCAATTTTCTTCCTTTCCCCCCTGTTTTTCTGTTTTATGTAAATCCTGCATCCTCTGTTTTTAAATTCTCCCCAAACTGATAAATCTGATGTGTACAATAGGGCACAGGAAAGTGTTTATAGATGATATGACACAGAAGGTGGGGAAAAGGATGCAAATAGTCACGTGTAAATGTTTGTGCTCCTTTTGCACTGATTTCTATGTACAATTTTTCTTTTACTATCCCAGGAAAGAGACCTGGAAATAATCTTTGGCTTCTCCTCCCCTTCACTGCAACGTATTGTAGTCATAAAAATTTTTAAGAAACTGTTAGAATTTAGACAGATTTGAATTTGAGTAATAATTGTGCAACTTACTATCACTGTACATGCAACTTACTTTTTAAAACTTAATATATTTTCCTTTTATCAATGTAATATGCCTACAGATTTTAAAATTCAAATAGTACTTCTAGGTTTACAACAAAAACATAGGTATTTCTCATACCACACATTCCCAGTTTTTTCCTTTGTTTACCTCATAGCTATTTTGTTGGAAATTTACTCATATTTCTTTAAAAGAAACTTTCTAATGCTATATCTTTTTCAGTTTTGCACATCGTCTATAAACTTCCAACTCTAGAAACTGAAGGTTTAAACTTCCACAGGATTTCCTAGGCACACAGTTATGAATCCATAGATGAGCGCCTCTCATTTTTTCAAAAAGTTATAACACCCTTTTCATTAGGTTACCATTACTTACCTCATTAAAATTATGGAACCATTATTCACAGCTGAGGCATATGCTATGATTACATTTTCTTCTTTGTACAATTTGTCTTTACTGGATTCAATAGTTGCCTAATTTGCTTATTGACTTTTTTATATATCTATTACATGGTGTCACCAAACTCTGTAGATCACGTCTTAAAATACTCAAACACTCCAGGCATTCTATGGACTGACTTTTCCTGGAGATGTGTGTCTAGATTTTGTCCCGAGGTTTCTCATCTCTCTTCACTTGGACTCCCTACTGTCTGGATCCTAAATATTCCTTTTTCTTGGCCTCTTAAATTTTGGAGAGTATCCTCCAGCAGGTATCTGAGATAAAGGATTTGGTAGATAATTTTTTGAACTGTATTTCTGAAAAAATATTTACCCCCACACTTATAACTAATCTTTTGATTTTTAGTAGAATTCCATTTTTCTTTTCAGACTTTTGAAACTTAGTGCTCCACCGAATTTCAGTTTCCTGGAATTCTATTGAGACTTTTCATGCAATCCTGGTTTCTAATCCCTAAATGTATCCTGTTTTTACTCATGGAAACTCTTTAAGGCCCTTTATCCCTGGTATCCTGACATTTTGTGCTACTGTGCCATCCTCTGAACCTTCATAGGTTTGTTGTGCTGGGCCTCTTTCTTATGTTTTCCTCTTTCTTTTTTTTTTCTATTATCCAAGAGTCATCATCAAATTTATCTTCTCTTGAATCAATTTTTAACATTTAAATTATTGCTTAAAAAAATTCTCAAGAGCTCTTATTTTCCAAATGCTCTTTGATATACTTTTTCTTTCACTATTATCCCCAAAAGCTGCAGATAATAAGCTTTTTAATATTTTTCCTCTTCGCAGTTTGTTTTTTCCTCTTTATCCTTCCCATTTTTCTCAACTGTCTGTTGACCTTAATCATTTGTATTAGGAGGGAGGCAGAGGTGTTTATTTGAAGTTCTGTGGGGTAGAATGAAGTGCTGCTAAGTGGTAAGGACTGACAGGGCAATGAGAGGGAGCTTTGGTTGGCTTGCTGCCTCGGCCTCCATAATCTGGCCCCGTGTCTGTACTGTGTGTTTCCTGCTCCTAAAGTCTGGGGTGCCTGGCTGCTCCCTCACAACACCTGAATACCTACCTCCATCTCTTTCCTAGGTTTGCTCTTTCTGCCTATAAGTCCTTCCTCTTCTCATGCAGCCTGAGATCCTACCCTCCCTTCCAGGTTCAACTCTCACACTGTCTCCTTGCTGCCTTCTTCATCCACGTTATAAAATCCACTCTTTTGTTTGTTCCCTGATATTTGAAGTGTTCGTTTCCCCAGCTACACATGCACTCATGACTAGAGACCATTTCACATACTGTTTGTCTGACCTTATGGCGCCCAACCAGTATTAGGTACTGA
The DNA here is from genome assembly GCA_006408675.1 of Madoqua kirkii. NCBI lineage: Eukaryota > Metazoa > Chordata > Mammalia > Artiodactyla > Bovidae > Madoqua > Madoqua kirkii. The sequence continues at coordinate 45,654 of SJYC01047097.1, read as the reverse complement.
ATAAGTACTGTTTGATTTTAGAAAAAAACATCAACAAGAAATAAAAGTCTTATAGACGGAATGGAGAGCCCTTCCTACATTAATACATACCTACGGTGTTACTTCAATTTGGTAATTTTTTTGGCCATGCCACAGTATTTGGGATCTTAGTTCCCTGACCAAGGATCCAACCTGTGCCCCTTGCAGTAGAAGCAGAGGGCGAACCGCTGGATCACGAGGGAAGGCCCATCAATTTGTTAATGCTTTTTCTCTGCTTGATCTGCAAGAGACTCAGCAGGAACAATATCTGACCATCTTACTTCCTAGATGGAAAGTAAGCTCTCTGGGGCTTGCAGCAGCCCTCCTGAGATATGTCATGTGCAGATAGGGTTTGAGATACACCTTAAGTAACTTGATATTATTAATTGAAGTTTGCCAAGTATTTAAAACTAAATTAGATTGGTTTCAAAGTTATTCTGTCATCACACTTGGCTACCAAAATATTCTCTTGGTTGTAAATAAAAGACTGGCGTTGTGACTAGAGGAATGGGAATCGTGATAATCTGAAGGCTGCCTATCTCCCAGCCCAGGGGAGCATGTCCTTAACATGAACTTTACTGGCCTCAAAGCAGCTGCCAAAACAAGGTCAAGATGGCGGCTTCCTTCCAATGAATATTCAGGGTTGATTTCCTTTAGGATTGACTGGTTTGACTTTCACGCAGTCCAAAGGGCTCTCGAGTCTTTGTCCAGCACCGCAATTCAAAAGCATCAGTTCTTCAGCACTCAGCCTTCTTTAGGACTCGGGCTGAAGCTGAAGTTCTAATACTCTGGCCACTGGCTCCGGAAGAGCCATCTCATTGGAAACGACCCTGATGCTGGAAGAGACTGCGAGCAAGAGGAGAAGGGGGAGACAGAGGGTGAGATGGCTGGATGGGATCACTGACTCAATGGCCATGAGTTTGAGCAAACTCCCAGGACACGGTGAAGGACACGGAAGCCGGGCCTGCTGCAGTTCATGGGGTCAGAGTTGGACTAAACAACACGGCTTCCAGAGTCCAAATTCCTTCACGTGAGACACATCCTCGCTTTATCCCCTGCCCTGGCGGCTGCCCAGGGCTCTCGCCCCATTCCAGAACCGTAGGCTCCAGAATAGTTCGGGAGGCCGTCGCCGTCACAGCCATGTTAGCGTGGCTCCTCTCTACCTCGGGCTTGCCGTGCTCCACTATGTCCTTGCTCAGCCCCAGCTGGGAAGCGCCGGGCTCCTCCTAGTCGGGCAGATGGCAAAGTGGACAGAGCGCCAAGCCTGAAAGTCCACCCGTTCAGGACCCCCCGCCGCCTGCTCCTCCAGGCCCAGGGCTCAGGTCCAGCCTCCCATCTCCCTGCAGCTCATCCCATCACCTCAGCGCTCTCATGCCAAACTGCGCCATACGACCCAGACCTAGCGTACCGCCGCTGCGCCGCCCACAGCACCAACGGGTACGCCTGCGGAAGCCGAGCGAGTCGTGACCCCGACCTCGGAAGCACAGCGCGGTTCCCGCGGCAACGGGCGCGGAGCCGGAGCCCGCGCCGCCGCCGCCGCCGCCACGCGCTCTCAGGCGCCTGCGCGTGGCGCTCCCGGCGCCTCTCGGCCGGCCGCGCAGGCCCCGCCCCCGCGCGAGCGGGGCGGTCTCGCGACGGGAAGCGGAAGTGCGCGCAGCTGCGGAGGGCCGAGGGCGTCGTGGGCGCGGCTCCGGTGTCCTGGTGCGTCTCTAGGTAGGGCTGGGCCTGCGGGGCTGTCGCCTCGGCGCTGAGGGTGCCCTCGCGATTCGGCGCCGTCGCGGTCCCTGAACCGTCTCCCTGACCGCTCGACCCCACAGCTGTGCGCCCTGCCTGCTCCCTCCGGCGCCACCCTGGCCCGACCCCTCAGGAAAGAGGCGTGTGGTTACGGGTCCCCGGTGACCCTGTCCACCGTCGCTCGGGGAGGCGTTCTCTGACCTCTGCACGTGCGTCTCTGAACTTGAGCGCCTCCCCCCAGTCACCTATCAGTCCTGAGCTGGGACTCCAGCACCCAGCAAGCACCATGCCCTCGGGGGAAGAAAGGCCTGCGGGATGATGCGTTGGTGGCTGAAAACATAACATGGTTTGTCCTAGACGGCCAAGGAGGGGGCAGAAGTCTCTACTGGAGGGGGGATTCTAGCCGAGCTTCGAGTAAGTAGAAGTTGAGGGGTGCTGCGGGCAGGCCATTCATTACTGCAGCAGAAGCGGTGCCTACCACATGCAGGTTTGAGACTGTCGGACATATTCTGCAAAATATAGTTTGCTTAGAGTTGGGGTTGGCAGGAAGCTTGAGAGAATTGTGCTCACTCAGTCCCGTCTGACTCTGTGACTTTATGGACTGTAGCCTGCCAGCTTCCTCCGTCCATGGGCTATTCCTGGCAGCCAGGCTCCTTGTCAGTGGGATTTGCCGCAAGAACACTGAAGTGGGTTGCTATTTTCTTCTTCAGGGGATCTGCCCAACCCAGGTATCAAACCCATGTCTCTTGAGTCTCCTGCATTGCAAGAGGATTCTTTATCACTAAGCCACCAGGGAAGCCCCTTTGGGAGAACTAGAAACAACAAGAGATGTGATCAAGTAAGTGATCAGATCTTAGTATTAAAAGAGTCATCAGGCAGGTGTACTGGTGGTGGTCTGGGATGACTATGTGTGATAAGATGGCATTTGCAATCATTTAGGGAAGAGAAGTTTTAGGACTGAAAATTTGGAAATGGTAGTGGGGAGAACTTGGAAGTGAGTTTGATGTGGGGAAAAGTGAGGTGGTATTTCAAGTGGCTTCCACATCTTTGACTTGAGCACTTGAGACAATTCAGAGATCGGGAGGCAGGTCTGCAGCTCAGGCTCCTCACCTCTCACCTCCCAAGTGTGTTATACTCTGTGTCCTCAGTGTCTGGTGTGGCCCTTGTGCTTTGTGCTCTGTTGCTGTTGTTTCTGAACCATGGCCTCCCAGCATCATGTGCTGTCTGACCTGCGAGTGTTTGGGCCTTGCTGTTGGGAGCTACCCCCGCCCCACCACAGCTTCACACATTCTCCGTGTGTTGATTTCCCCAGCGTCTGCCATCTCTCAGGTCACTGGAGTGGCTTTCTCCCAACCTGGCCATTCCTCACTCTCAGAAATCTAGCAGTGCCTTTCTTAGTGTGTTGTGTTCATATAAAGCAGTGAGACCTTGGTTGTGTCACACTGCTCTTCGCCAGCCGTACTGCTTTCTGACTACCTTACCTCCCAGTTTCTTTGTGTAACTCCTAACCACTCAGCTGTCCAGACACAGAAATATCTAATGACTTCTGGCCGATGGATTTCTCACTGATAAATGAGAAGACCGAAGTAGGTAATGGCTGAGGTCACCTTCAGTTGTTAACTATTCTGAGTTTCTGCCTACTCCCCGAGCCTGAATCAGTGGCATTCATGGGGCAGATTTTACTGTAAAGCTAATAAAGTTCAGACTTCAGAGTCCTCACTTTCACGGCCCCCTTCCAAGGCACTGGGAAGGGCCTCAATGGTTTTTAGTTTATAATTGTGTGTGTGTTTTAAAGAAGGGCCTCAAATTCTTAAGTTCCAGCCCCCCACAGTGCTTGGATCCCTTTAGTTGCCGCCTACTGTCTTGGTTTTTTGTTCCTGTCCTTTACTTTCCCTTCCCCACCTCCCGTTCCTCCCTGTGTGTGCTTCTTACTGAGGCTTAGAGAGAAGCCACTAGTCATAGCAAACACCCTTTTTCAGCAACACAAGAGACGATCCTACACACGGACATCACCAAATGGTTGATTACAAAATCAAATTATATTCTTTGCACCCAAAGATGGAGACGCTCTATACAGTCAGCAAAAATAAGACCTGAAGCTGACTGTGGCTCAGATCATGAGCTCCTTATTGCAAAATTCAGGCTTAAATTGAAAAAGGTAGGGGAAACCACTAGGCTATTCAGGTATGACCTAACTCAAATCACTTGTGATTATACACTGGAAGTGATGAATTGATTTGAGGGATTAAATCTGGTAGACAGAGTGCCTGAAGAGTTATGAATGGAACATCATAATACTGTACATAGGCAGTGACTAAAACCACCCCCAGAAAAAGAAATGTCAGAAGGCAAAGCAGTTGTCTAAGGAGGCCTTACAAATAGCTGAGGAAAGAGAAGAGAAAGGGAAAGATACACCCAACTGAATGCAGAGTTCCAAAGAATAGCAAGGAGAGATAAGACTTTTTAAAATGAACAGTGTCAAGAAATAGAGGATAAACAATAGAAAATGTGAAGAACTAGAGGTCTCTTCAAGAAAGTTGAAGATGTCGAGGGAATGTGTTACTCAAGGATGGGCATGATAAAGGACAGGAAAACTAAGGACCTAACAGAAGTAGGAGAGATTAAGAAGAGGTGGCAAAAATACACTGAAGACTGATACAAGAAAGGTATTATGACCAGGATAGCCATGATAGTGTGGTCAATCACCTACAGCCAGACGTCCTAGAGAGTGAAGTCAAGTGGACCTTAGGAAGCATTACTACAAACAAAGCTAGTGGAGGTGATTAAATTCCAAACAAAGATTAAATTCCAGCTGAGCTATTTACTAATAAAATCCTGAAAGAGGGTGCTGTTAAAGTGCTGCATCAATACATCAGCAATTTGGAAAACAGCAGTGGTCACAGGACTGGAAAAGGTCAGCTTTCATTCCAGTCCGAAAGAAGGGCAAGGCCAAATAATGTTTTAAGTACTGTACAGTTGCTCTCATTTTGCGTGCTCGTAAGGCTATGATACGTGAACTGTGAACTTCCTGATGCTCAAGCTGGTTTTAGAAAAGGCAGAGGAACCAGAGATCAAATTGCCAACATCCGCTAGATCATGGGAAAAGCAAGAGAATTCCAGAAAAACATCTGTTTCTGTTTTCTTGACTATGCCAAAGCCTTTGACTGTGTGGATCACAGTAAACTGTGGAAAATTCTGAGAGAGATGGGAATACCACATCACCTGACTTGCCTCTTGAGAAATCTGTATGCAGGTCAGGAAGCAACAGTTAGAACTAGACATGGAACAACAGACTGGTTCCAAAGAGGAAAAGGAGTACGTCAAGGCTGTATATTGTCACCCTGCTTATTTAACTTCTATGCAGAGTACATCATGAAAAACACTGGACTAGAAGAAACACAAGCTGGAATCGAGATTGCCAGGAGATATATCAACAACCTCAGATATGCAGATGACACCACCCTTAGGGCAGAAAGTGAAGAGGTGCTAAAAAGCCTGTTGATGAAGGTGAAAGAAGAGAGTGAAAAAGTTGGCTTAAAGCTCAACATTCAGAAAACAAAGATCATAGCATCCGGTGCCATCACTTCATGGCAAATAGATGGGGAAACAGTGGAAACAGTGTGAGACTTTATTTTTGGGGGCTCCAAAATCACTGCAGATGGTGACTGCAGCCATGAAATTAAAAGACACTTAGTCCTTGGAAGAAAAGTTAGGGCCAACCTAGATAGCATATTCAAAGGTAGAGACATTACTTTGCCGACTAAGGTCCATCTCGTCAAAGATACGGTTTTTCCAGTAGTCATATATGGAGATGAGAGTTGGACTGTAAAGAAAGCTGAGTGCCAAAGAATTGATGCTTTTGAACTGTGGTGTTGGAGAAGACTCTTGAAAGTCCCTTGGACTTCAAGGAGATCCAACCAGTCCATTCTGAAGGAGATCAACCCTGGGATTTCTTTGGAAGGAATGATGCTAAAGCTGAAATTCCAGTATTTTGGCCACCTCATGCAAAGAGTTAACTCATTGGAAAAGACTCTGATGCTGGGAGGGATTGGGGGCAGGAGGAGAAGGGGACAACCGAGGGTGAGATGGCTGGATGGCATCACTGGCTCGATGGACGCGAGTCTGAGTGAACTCCGGGAGTTAGTGATGGACAGGGAGGCCTGGCGTGCTGTGATTCATGGGCTCGCTAAGAGATGGACATGACAGAGTGACTGAACTGAACTGAAGGCTGTGATCAAAATTCTTCAAGCTAGGCCTCCTCAGTATATGACCTGAGAACTTCCAGATATACAAGCTGGGTTTAGGAAAGGCAGAGGGACCAGAAATTGCCAACACTCCTTGGAGTATGGAGAAAGCAAGGGAATTCCAGAAAATTATCTATTTCTGCCTCATTGGGGACTTCCCTAGTGGCTTAGATACTCTCAAAATAGCAGAGTAGAAAGATGTGCATTCATCTTCTGTGAGAACTCTGAAATTGCCACTAGCGCTGAACAGCCGTCAACAGGAGAATGTTGGATCCCACCAAAAAATAAATTTTGTCCATGGGCAAAGGAGAAGCCCCAACAAGATGGTAGGAGGGGCGAAATTGCATTTAGAATCAAGCCACACACCCACCAGAGATACTCAGAGGGCTCAAACAAAACCTTATGAGCCACACAAGACTGAGCCAGACCTGCCTTTGAGTGTCTGAGTGTCTCCTGTGAAGGCACAGATCAGCAAGCCTTCCACAGGGACAAGGGCTCTGGCTGCAGCAGATGTGGGTGGTGTAGCTTATGACATCAGTCTTCTTGGAGGAGGTTGCCATTAGCCCCACCACAGAGCCACTGGGCAGACAACCCACAACCTGGAGAACAGTTATACCAAAGATGTTCTTGCACTGTTGCCAAAGTTCTAGGGACCGCAACAGATTTCCCAACCTGTGGATCCTGCAAAGGGACTGAGAACCCCCAGGGAATTTGGCTTTGAAGGCCAGTGGGATTTGATTACAGAACTTCCGCAGAACTGGGGAAGCAAACTCTTGGAGGGTACAAACAAAACCCTGTGCACATGAGGACCCAGGAGAAAGGAGCAGTGACCCCACAAGAGACTGAGCCAGACTTGCTGTGGGTGTCCAGGAGTCTCTGGCAGAGGTGTGGGTGGACAGTGCCCTGCTGCAGTGTCAGGGACACTGAATACAACAGTCTTGGGAGTCCTGGCATGCTGGCATAGGTCATTTTGAAGGAGGTTGCCATTACCCCTACCATAGTTTAGCCTAAGGACAAACTACAGGGAGAGACACAGCACCCCCTCGCCCCATCAACAGAAACTGTATTAACATTTACTGAGCATGGCCCCGCCCATCAGAGCAAGACCAAGATTCCCCCACAGCCAGTCCCTCCCATGAGGAAGCATCACAAGACTCTTACCCCATCAGAGGGCAGACACACTGAAAACCACAATCACAGAAAGCTAACCAAACTGATCACATGGATCACAGCCTTGTCTAACTCAGTGAAACTATGAGCCATGCTGTATAGGGCCACCCAAGAAAGATGGGTCATGGTGGAGGGTTCTGACTAATTGTGGTCTACTGGAGAAGGGAATGGCAAACCACTACAGTATTCTTGCCTTGCGAACCCCATGAACAGAATGAAAAGGCAAATATGAACTCCCCTGGTCAATAGATGCCCAGTATGCAAGTGGAGAAGAGTGGAGGAATAGATCCAGAAAGAATGAAGAGGCTGAGCCATAGCAAAAACAGTGCCCAGCTGTGGGTGTGACTGGTGATGGAAGTAAAATCTGATGCTGTAAAGAATGGTATTGCATAGGAGCCTGGAATGTTAGGTCCATGAATCAAGGTAAATTGGAAATGGTCAGACAGGAGATGGCAAGAGCGAACATCAACATTTTAGGAATCTGTGAACTAAAGTGGACCGGAATGGGCATTTTTCATTTAGGTAACCATTATATCTACTACTATGAACAAGAATCCCTTAGAAGAAATAGCCCTCATAGTCAGAAGAATCCAAAATGCAGTAGTTGGGTGCAATCTCAAAAATGACAGAATGATCTCTGTTCAGTTCCCAAGGCACATCATTCAGTGTCACAGTAATCCAAGTCTGTGCCCTGGCCACTAATGCCGAAGAAGCTGAAGTGGAACGGTTCTATGAAGACCTACAAGACCTAGAACTAACACCCCCCCAAAAGATGTCCTTTTCATCATAGAGAACTGGAATGCAAAAGTAGGAAGTCAAGAGATTCCCAGAGTAACAGTCAAGTTTGGCCTTGGAGTACAAAATGAAGCAGGGCAAAGGCTAACAGAGTTTTGCCAAGAGAATGCGCTGGTCAGAGCAAATATCCTCGTCCAACAACACAAGATACAACTCTACACATGGACGTCACAAGATGGTCAATACCAAAATCAGATTGATTTTATTCCTTGCAGCCAAAGAGGGAGAAGCTCTATACAGTCAGCAAAAACAAGGCTGAGAGCTGACTGTGACTCAGATCGTGAGCTCCTTATTGCAAAATTTAGGCTTAAATTGAAGAAAGTAGGGAAAACTACTAGGCCATTCAGGTATGACCTAAATGAAATCCCTTATGATTATACAGTTGAAGTAACAAGTAGATTCAAGGGATTAGATCTGATAAGAGTGCCTGAAGAACAATATAGGGAGGTTTGTAACATTGTACACAAGGTGGTGATCAAACCATCCCAAGGAAAAGAAATGCAAAACGGCAAATGGTTGTCTGAGGAGGCCTTACACGTAGCTGCGAAAAGAAGTGAAAGACAAAGGAGAAAAGGAAAGATATGTTAATGTGAATGCAGAGTTCCAAAGAATGGGGAGGACAGATAAAGTGTTCCTAAGTGATCAATGCAAAGAAATAGAGGAAAACAATAGAATGGAAAAGACTAGAGATCTCTTCAAGGAACCTAGAGATACCAAGGGAGCATTTCATGCAAAGATGGTCACAATAAAGGACAGAAATGGTATGGACCAAACAAAGCAAAAGATATTAAGAAAAGGCGGCGAGAATAGACAGAAGAACTATACAAAACAGATCTTAATGACCCAGATAACCACAATGGTGTGATCACTCATCTAGAGCCAGACATCCTGGAATGCGAAGTCAAGTGGGCCTTAGGAAACATCACTACGAACAAATGTAATGGAGGTGATGGAATTCCAACTGAACTATTTCAAATCCTAAAAGATGATGCTGTGAAAGGGCTGCACTCAATATGCCAGCAAATTTGGAAAACTCAGCAGTGGTCACAGGACTGAAAAAAGTCAGTTTTCATTCCAGTCCCAAAGAAGTGAATGAAAGTCACTCAGTCGTGTCCAACTCTGTGACCCCATAGACTATACAGTCCATGGAATTCTTCAGGCCAGAATACTGGAATGGCTAACCTTTCCCTTCTCCAGTGTATTTTCCCAACCCAGGGATTGAAACCAAGTCTCCCGCGTTGCAGGTGAATTCTTTACCAGCGGAGCTTCAAGGGAAGCCCCAAAGAAAGGCAATGCCAAAGAATATTCAGACTCCCGCACAGTTGCATTCCTCTCACATACTAGCACAGTAATGCTCACAATTCTCCAAGCTTGGCTTCATCGATACATGAACCAAGAAGTTCCAGATGTTCAAGCTGGATTTAGAAAAGGCAGAGGAACCAGAGATCTAATAGCCAGTATAGAAAAAGCAAGAGAATTCCAGAAAAAAATCTGCTTCATTGACTATGCTAAAACATTTGATGGTGTGGATCACAAAAAAACTGTTGAAAATTCTTAGAGAGATGGAAATACCAGACTACCTTATCTGCCTTCTAGGAAACCTGTATGCAGGCCAAGAAGCAACAGTTAGAACTGGACATGGAACAGTAGACTGGTTCCAAATTGGGCAAGGAGTATGTCAAGGTTGTAATTGTCACCCTGCTTATTTAACTTCTATGCAGAGTACATTATGCAAAGTGCCAGGCTGGATGAAGCACAAGCTGGAATCAGGATTTCTGGGAGAAATATAAATAACCTCAGATATGTAGGTGACACTACCCTTATGGCAGAAAGGTAGAGGAATTAAAAAGCCTCTTGATGAAAGTGAAAGAGGAGAGTGAAAAAGCTGATTTAAAACTCAGCACTCAAAAAACTAAGATCATGGCATCTGGTCCCATCACGTCCTGGCAAATAGATAGGAAAACAGTGGAAATGGTGGTAGATGTTATTTTCTTGGGCTCCCAAATCACTGCAGATGGTGACTGCAACCATGAAATTAAAGAATGCTTGCTCCTTTGAAGGAAAGATATTACAAGTCTAGATGGTGTATTAAAAAGCAGAGACATTGCCAAAGAAATCTGTATAGTCAAAGCTATGATTTTTCCAGCAATCATGTATGGATATGAAAGTTGGACTGTAAAGAAAGCTGAACACCTTCTTTAAAGAATTGATGGTTTCAGACTGTGGTGTTTGCCAAGAAGGAGTCCTTTGGATTGCATGGAGATCAAACCATTCAAGCCTGAAGGAAATCAGCTCTGAATATTTATTGGAAGGACTGAAGCTGAAACTTTGGTACTGTGGCTGCTGCTGCTGAGTCACTTCAGTCGTGACCGACTCTGCGTGACCCCATAGACGGCAGCCCACCAGCCTTCTGTCCCTGGGATTCTCCAGGCAAGAACACTGGAGTGGGTTGCCATTTCCTTCTCCAATGCATAAATGTGAAAAGTGAAAGTGAAGTCAGTCAGTCGTGTCCGACTCTTGGCGACCCCAAGGACTGCAGCCCACCAGGCTCCTCCACCCATGAGACCCTCCAGGCAAGAGTGCTGGAGTGGGGTACCATTGCCTTCCCCGATACCTTGGCTACCTGATGTAAAGAGCAAACTCATTGGAAAAGACCCTGATGCTGGGAAAGATTTAAAGCAAAAAAAGGGAGAGGCAGAGGGTGAGATGGATTGATAACATCACTGACTCAGTGAACATGAATTTGAGCAAACTCCGGTAAATAGTGAAGGACAGCGTGCAACAGTCCATGGGCTGGCAAAGAGTCAGACATAACTTAGCAACTGAATGATGCCAAAAAGAAAATGTGAATGAGTGGGGCTGATCACATTCCTGTTGTAACATGGCTTTAGTTTGCTCTTGCCTCAGGAAGAGCGGAGGTCAGAGATTGACAACTGAGCTCAAGGGGCAGAACATTTGCAACAATGTGTGTATTTGATTTGCTTTCTTCTGCTGCCTTGCCACCTCCTTCAAGAAAAGGTTGAAAATAAGGGAAGTCCACTTAATGAAGATCATAAAAGCAGCTCTTATCTCCGGTGAAATTAGGCTCACACACTGGGAATTCACTCAGAGAAATTAATTTCATCTTAATTTTATTTGAAAGTGAGGCATCCTTATACTATCAGTTACTTTTATAGAGGAACAAGTGTGAATAACTTTTACATTTTCATTTGCTTTCATAAGTAAATTTCTGTTTCTTTGTAAGGTGTTCTGTTGGAAAAGTTTTCAGAGAATTAAAACATGTTACTTAAGGTTTAAATTATGTGTATACATATAATATAAATTACTAAAGGATTTTATAGTACTGGTTTAAAATCTGCCAAATTGAGAGGTAAACCGTTGTCTTACTTGAGCAAATGAGGAAGTCAGTGGTGCACAGAGAGTCAGGGGTTTCTTTTCAGTCAGCCGGTAAGTCAGGGCCATTACTAGCTAAAAAGCCAGGTCCTCCCCACTCTTTTCCTTATAAACAAATGTTACTCAAGGAGTCCGCTGATGTCAGCTCTTCTTGTAGAACACCTGCTCTTAAACACACACCTGTCCAGCTGCATGCCCGCGTGCACGCTGGGCTCTGGAAGGTACACAGCAGTGACGAATGCTCCCCACGTCAGTACTTGAGCTCCGATAGCTGGCCCAGTACAGACTCATGTAAGTTACTTGAAGTCGTGCATGGTAAAGTGGTTGGCCATGGGGACAAGGGGATACTAGTTCTGAACAGCAAAGTTTTCTGGATAATATAATTTTGGATTTTTGCCCATTAAGGAGAAAAATCTCACATTTAGAATGGAAATCTTTCTAAAATAGAGGATTTGTCTGCCTTCCTAAAAAAGAGTATTTTTTGCCACACTACATAGCTTATGGGATTTTAGTTCCCGAAACAGACTGCACCTGGGTCCCCTGCACTGGAATTGCAGTCTTTACCACTGAGCCACCATTCCCTGCTTTTTTAATAGGAAGTGCTAAATGTGATAGGAAATTTGGCCTAATCCCTGTGATATGATCTCAGGTAAACATTGTAAACACACCTTGTTGTGATGAGAATAGTGTTAGGGCTTGTTGAGGCTCGTGCGCCGGTCTTCCCTGCTGTTTATGTGGCGTTTTCCTGTCCCCTGGGTTTCCTGGGTCCCCTGTCAGAGGTTCCGACCCTCGTCAGCATGGGCATGCCTGTCTCGTGCCCTTTCCATTACTGTGGACTTGGAGCTAATTGTTAGAATTATGGAGAAGAGTGATTAACAGGTGATAAATCAGCCCGAGAAGTCTCTTATGAATAAATTATTTCAGTTTTACTTATGAATTTTGAAACTTACATTGGAGTCTTATTCTGAATTCTGAATCAGTGAGGTGTAAGTTTTTATAGGTGTCGGCATTTTCCTTTGCTGCGTTCATTGACCTGTAAGGCGCTTTGTAAAGCTGCAGTCAGGTAGCCTCTGGGTGCCGCTTCAGTCCCACGGGGCCTGGGAGGGCTTCCAGTAAGGAGTGCTGTGGCTGTGCGCACCCCAGGGCTGGCTCTGCCAGGGGTGGTCTTCCCTGTGGGCCCAGCCGCCACCAGATCTCTGAAGTGTGGTGTTCAGGGTGGGCAGCCGCTCGAGAGAGGAGCTGGCTGTGCTGTTACTGTCTGTGACCTCAGCAGGTGACTCAGTGCATGCTGCTGACTGCCCCAGCCGCCAGCTCTTCCTGCCTTCTTTGCTGGCATGCTGGCCTCGCAGTGGAGTCTGAACAAACCCCCACAGTGCACCAGTGAGGCTGGAGGGGCGTCCACTGTGGGTTCACAGTGCTTGGACACGTCTGCACGTGCCCAGGTCTGCTTCTTTCCCGACAAACCCTGAGCCTGGGCTCCTTTTAAGGCGCACGTCTTAGGCGTCTGTCTTGCTCGTTGCTGTGTCCGCAGCTGCGGGACCTCATGCCTTTGGTGTGCTGGGGGGAAGGGGCTTCAGAGGTCTCTTTAGCACGGCACAGGGCTTTGCATCCCTCCAGAGCTGAGGTTCTTCCCAACGAGGGAGGGCTTTGGATGTCTGGCCTGCCTCCATCCCTCTTCCACAACACAGGCAAGGCAGTGCTTCCAAAATACACTTGCTGAAGAGCTTTGCGTGACACCCACTTCCCCTCAGATCCAGATGTGCACGCACGTGTGGGTTTGGAAGCCGCTGTTGCAGAGGCCTCCTACTGCATCTGTCCATACTCTTCCCTTCAGCAGAGGCTTTGTCAGGCCCAGGGGTTTCGGTTATTTTTTTGTCCCCCATATTCTATGTTGAAGAATACATTTATCATATGCTAAGTAAAGTTGCAGGTTAAACTGCGTAATAGAACAGATCTTTTAAGCACCTTAGAAACATGGATTTAATATAAAAAGACACCCTGGACCTAAATAAAGGCATCCCTGTCGCTCTTGCCTCATGCATCCCGTCCACCTGCCCTCCTGCTCCCTCTGGCTGTGCCGCCTGCCCTGGCTGCCTTTGTCAGGGCCCTTGGCACGCCCTTCCTCAGGTGCATCCTCTTCCCCAGGTGCATCCCCTTCCTCAGGTGGGTCCCCTTCCCCAGGTGGATCCTCTTCCCCAGGTGGCGTCCCCTTCCTCAGGTGGCCCTTGCAGATCCCAGGATGGGTTGCACCTTCCTGCTAACCACCTCTCGCGCTGTCTGCTTTTGTCTGTCTTGAAGTGCAGCCCCAGTGACAACCGCTTGCTGGGGCTTTACTAGGGCTTTTCCTGCTAGCGTGTAAGCTGCCAAAGGCAGGGCCCTGTCTGTGTCGGTCAGCTCACACCCGCTGGAGTGGCGGCAGGGTTGCTGGCTTCTCCCATCGTTCCGCAACCTATGTGGGGCCTCCGCCGCAGATACCCGCCTGGGAGCCCTGCCTGGAGCCCCCGCTGCGGTGCCCTGAGGCTGCGCTTGCGAATTCTGGTAAATGCTGAGCAGCTGCCACGTGGTGTCTTGTCTGGCCTGGGACACATTTTCATCTCCAAATTTCAGTCCTTTTTCTTAAACCCTGCTGTGTAATAAGGGTCCCTGTAAGTTCCTCTTAGCTGGGGCTCTCGGGGAGAAGAGGAGAGAGTGGACCTCAGACCCTCCACTTGAAGCTCTGAGGTGCCTCATGAGGGGGCGCGGGCCCAGGCGGCAAGCTCCCGCTGAGAGCAGTTAGCCAAGACTCAGACACAAAGCCAGGGCAAAGGAGGGCGTGCATCCTTCCCTGGATCCTAGGCCATTTCCAAGAGTTACACCCGAGATAATTCCATTTCCTAAAAGAATGTCCATCTCTCTTTTAATTTGCTGTTTCCTCTTGATGCAGCCTAAATATCATGATGATGCATGTGAATGTGTAGATTTTTGTCTTGTAGAGACATTATTTTTGTCTGATAGAGATCTATCAAGAGATTATGGTTTTATTTCTGTAGAATGTTCGTCTGATTTGTCAGCCAGCTTAGCAGCCAGCTCTTCAGATGTGTGCTCGGAACCAGCTTCCTGTCTTACATCTCCCTCACTGATGTGCCTTTGCACACGTGTTGTCTTTTCACCTTTGACTATTTATTATGCCTTGAATCTCTGGGATGCCAAGTGTACCTAATGTGGCCACAAACAACTGCTGGTTCTGGTTGTCCTGCAAGCACTGTTCTGTGGGGTGTTTGCCCTGGGCTATCATGGGTCTGTGGGTGTGTGCCCGAGGCTGTCCGTGATCCATGGGTGTGTGCCTGGGGCTTTCGTGGGTCTGTGGGGTGTGTGCCTGGGGCTGTCGTGGGTCTGTGGGGTGTGTGCCTGGGGCTGTCGTGGGTCTGCGGGTGTGTGCCCTGGACTGTCCGTGGTCCGTGGGAAGTGTGCCCTGGACTGTCCGTGGGGGTGTGCCCAGGGTTGTCCGAGGTCCGTGGGATGTGTGTCCGAGGTCTGTGGGGGCGTGCCCAGGGCTGTCGTGGGCCCACTGTCCTGTGCTCTGAGTGACGCTCCGTGCATCACCTTTGATCTTCAGTGGCAGGTATTGGTGTATGTGTTCTTGCTAGGCCTGCCTCTCCATTTCTCTAAGTGTTGTCAGTAGAAATCACCCTGGACCTCGGGACTGAGCTGGGCGTGGCCAGAGCAAGGCTTCCCCCGTCCCCCTGTGCAGCCCCTGCCCCACTCCGCTGTGCACCTGCTGGCTCCTTCCTAAACTCTCCTGCCCTGACGCCTTCTCTCCAAGTCAGACTCCGGCTTGTAGTCTCGCTTTGCCCACAGCTGAGTCTGTAAACTTGCTGGTTCCTGGTTTCTCTTTATATCCCTGCCCTGCGATGCCTTCATCGATCACTCCCTCACAGATGCTTGCCAGGTCTCACGTACCTGACTCTGCAGGGTGTTGGGGACCTGACGGGGTGACACCTGCCCCGAGGCCCACAGTGATGGGCAGGATCCCCAGATTCTCCTTTGGGCAGTAAGACTCCTCTCTGACGAGAATAACTTTTGTTTTGTTTCCAAACAGTAGTTATCTAGGTAATGGCAGTTTCCTGTATAATTTGCAGGTAGAATAAGTAAAACTTTATATATGTGTATGTGTGTATATATATGTAATTTTACAATGTGTGTTTTGTATATTTATATATATTTGCAGTCATCTTAAAAACTACCTTTAAGGAATGTAAGTCCTTATTATATGCTCTTAGAAATAAAAGGCCTAAAAAAACAGAAGAAAGTTATTGAACAAGGTTAATATTGACAGAGTCTCTTTTTAAGCGTTTCTTTTCACACCACACACTGCATTGGTGGCAGGTTAACGCTGCATTCACGCTCTGGGGACCTGAAATGCCAGAACATCCTCTTACGTCCCAAATTCCCAAATCTTTTATCTATCCAAAATTTTCTTTGTAAATACCATAGAAGAGCACATTTCTAAGGTAATTTGTGATTTGAGCTGTGAGAAATTGGCAGTGTAAAATACAGGAAAAACCAGTACCTGTTTAAAAAAATAGTGAGCTTTTTACTGCTGAGGTAAGTGAGGAGGAAAATCATTTGAATTAAAACAAAGCAGAGGCTGAGCCTGACTTTTCGATCACTCCCTCACAGATGCTTGCCAGGTCTCACGTACCTGACTCTGCAGGGTGTTGGGGACCTGACGGGGTGACACCTGCCCCGAGGCCCACAGTGATGGGCAGGATCCCCAGATTCTCCTTTGGGCAGTAAGACTCCTCTCTGACGAGAAAAACTTTTGTTTTCTTTCCAAACAGTAGTTATCTAGGTAATGGCAGTTTCCTGTATAATTTGCAGGTAGAATAAGTAAAACTTTATATATGTGTATGTGTGTATATATATGTAATTTTACAATGTGTGTTTTGTATATTTATATATATTTGCAGTCATCTTAAAAACTACCTTTAAGGAATGTAAGTCCTTATTATATGCTCTTAGAAATAAAAGGCCTAAAAAAACAGAAGAAAGTTATTGAACAAGGTTAATATTGACAGAGTCTCTTTTTAAGCGTTTCTTTTCACACCACACACTGCATTGGTGGCAGGTTAACGCTGCATTCACGCTCTGGGGACCTGAAATGCCAGAACATCCTCTTACGTCCCAAATTCCCAAATCTTTTATCTATCCAAAATTTTCTTTGTAAATACCATAGAAGAGCTCTTTTCTAAGGTAATTTGTGATTTGAGCTGTGAGAAATTGGCAGTGTAAAATACAGGAAAAACCAGTACCTGTTTAAAAAAATAGTGAGCTTTTTACTGCTGAGGTAAGTGAGGAGGAAAATCATTTGAATTAAAACAAAGCAGAGGCTGAGCCTGACTTCTTGCAAAATAAAGAGGAGAGTGTTTCACGAAACTCAGTGTTGCCACTTGCAGTTTTAGTAGAAAAACACTTGAAACAAAAATGTCTTTTTATTAGCGAGGGAAGGCAGCCAAGGCAAAGGAGGCAGGTGGGAGAGGCAGGTCTGTGGGTAGGAGAGGCGGTGATCTGGAGCCTGCCGCCTGCCTCCTCCGTCCTCGAGGGCGTGGCCTCCCTCCTCGAGGGCGTGGCCTCCTCCTCCAGGGCGTGGCCTCCTCCTCCAGGGCGTGGCCTCCCTCCTCCAGGGCGTGGGCGGCAGGGTCCTCCGGCCCCACAGTCTCCCGCTGGGTGAGCTTTGCCTTGGTCCTCTCATCATCCACAAACCTTTCCTTTTTCTTTTAAAATTCCATTTTGGTTTTGTTCCGTCTGACAGCCCTTCTTTGTGTTCTGAAACATGCCGCTTTCCCGGCAGACCAGGGGCATACCTGGGAACTAGCCGGTGGTTGAGGGGGTTGTTTTGTGAAGTCCGTCTTCTGCATCAGAAACAGGCACAGCTTCCCAGGCCAGCCCAGTGCCGGCAAGATCTGCAGTGGTTGAGAGTGTAGGTTCATCATGCTTACTGAGACGGCCTCACTCGGTCTCAGCTTCAATGTGCTGTTTGTGTACACTCGGCTTTTAGATATTCTTTATTATTGTTGTGTAGTCACTAAGTCATGTCCAACTCTTTGTGACCCCGTGGACTGTAGTCTGCTCATCTCCTCTGTCTATGGGATTTTCTGGACAAGAATATTGGAGTGGGTTGCCATTTCCGTCTCTGTGGTGTCTTCCTGATCCAGGGATCAAACCCATGTCTCTTGCATTGCCAGGCAGGTTCTTTACTGCTGAGCCACCAGTGAAAAGTTCAGTCATGGCCCACTGTTTGCGACGCTATGGACTGTAGTCCATCGTGCTGCTCAGTCCATGGATTTCTCCAGGCAAGGCAAGAATACCGGAGTGGGTAGCCATTACCCCCTCCAGAGGATCTCTCCAACCCAAGGCTTGAACACACATCTTCTATATTGCAGGTGGATTCACTACTGTCTGAGGCACCAGGGAAGCCCTGTGTTTATTATTAGAAGCAATTAGGTAGATAATTTTAAATTGTTAGAGGCCACTGTCCATTAACAGGTGTACATTCTTAGAAGGGAATTTACGAGGGGGCCTTTTCCCAGCCTAGTAATTTGCTTATCATTTCTTCATTTGTGAAATAGGGCTTATAATTTTTACCCACCATGGTGGTTTTGAAGCGTGGAGACATGAGTGCCCAGTGCTGTCTGGCAGGCGGTGGGCAGGAGATGGAGCTGGTTCTGCTGTGTGGGGGCAGCTGGGGTGGCAGCCCTTAGCCTGTGGCCTGAGAGAGGGCCATTTCCTCTCTGCTTCTGTTTGCATGATAAGAATTCTTCTGTTTTATCAGAGGACATGAAGCCTTGATGAGAAGAATAGGCTGTTGAGATAAAGATGTCTGACCACCAATAGGTGCTTTACTATGTGCAAGGACATCATACTCATATAAAGGACTCTGCTTAAATTTTTTTTTTCCAGATTGTGAATTCTAACTCTTCTATTTTGTGTATTTTTACATTTTAGAACAGATAGTTTTTCATCTAAAGTCAGTCATCATGTCAAATGTTGAGGATATTTGGCCTAGAGAATTTTCATATAATCTTTTTAAACCTTTATTGAGGTATATTGATGTGCGGGAAACCATGTATGTGGTTACCTGTGAAAGCACCCCACAGCCAAGGTAGTGAGCGTGTCTGTCACTTTGCCTGCGCAGCCTCAGCGCCGCCCCCTGCCCCACCGCAGACGGGGCTCTGGCCCCTGCGGCTGCTCGGGCCGCGGGCCTTGGCCGCGGTGTGCGGGCCTTGGTCCCGTCCCTTGGTCCCGTCCCTTGGTCCCGTCCCTTTCTCTCAGCAGGACTGTTTCCAAACGTCAGTGTTGTGTGCGTCGGTTTTGCATTTTAAGCTTTCAGAACTAACTTCTGTCTGCGCTCCTAGATGGGAAGCAGTGCTTCTGTGAAACTATTAACCTGTTTTCAAACTTCGTTAGGACATCTCTTGAATAATAGTCATAGTGAAAATCTTGAGAGGACCCTACCCTGCACTGTCCTGCTCAGAGTCCGACTCAGTGCCTCGCTTGGGCCCAGCCCCGTGGGTGTGCGAGGAGGGCGCTCGGGCTCCTGAGAACACGGCGTGCCCTGTGTTATGATGAGGACGGAGGGAATGTGAAACTTTGACTGTTTGCTTTGAAAGGCGCCATGTGTTTGATGGTGACGCCGTATTTACTCATTTCTTTTCCTTTTTAGATCCTTCCCAGGAGTTCCATTATGGGTGTAAGAGGTTTGCATGGGTTTGTGGCAAGTAGCTGCCCACATGTCTGTACGGTAGTAAACTTCAAGGAGCTGGCAGAGCGCCACCGGAGCCAGCACCCTGGAGGGACGCCCGCCATTGTGGTCGACGCCATGTGCTGCCTCAGGTACTGTACACGCCGGAGTCCTGGGTCTGCGGTGGACAGTGGCGGGAATACTATTCTTCTTTGAGAGAATTCGTGAGGACTTTTACTGCTGTTGGCATCAAGCTGATTTTCTTCTTCGATGGCATGGTGGAGCAGTCCAAGAGAGACGAGTGGGTGAAACGCAGACTCAAGAACAATAGGGAGATAGCCAAGATCTTCCACTACATCAAGTCCCACAGGGAGCAGCCGGGCAGAAACATGTTCTTCATCCCCTCGGGGCTGGCCGTATTCACGCGGTTTGCTTTGAAGGCCCTGGGCCAGGAGACTCTGTGCTCATTACAAGAGGCTGACTACGAGGTGGCCTCCTATGGCTTCCAGAACAACTGTCTTGGGATTCTTGGAGAAGACACTGACTACTTAATCTATGACACCTGTCCCTACTTTTCCATTAGCGAGCTCTCCCTGGACAGTCTGGACACCGTCATGCTCTGCCGGGAGAAGCTCTGTCAGAGCCTCGGGCTCCGCCTGGCCGACCTGCCTCTGCTGGCCTGCCTGCTTGGCAACGACGTCGTCCCAGAAGGCATGTTCGAGAGCTTTCGGTACAAGTGCTTGACTTCCTATGCCTCCATGAGAGATAGCTGCGACAGAAAAGGTAATGTTATCTTAGCTGTAGCAGACCACATATCCAAAGTTCTTCGGTTGCATCAAGGTGAGAAAAAGCTGGAAGAGATGCTACCTTTGGGACCAAACAAAGCTCTTTTTTATAAAGGAGTAGCATCGTATCTTTTGCCAGGACAGAAATCTCCATGGTTTATCCAAAAACCTAAAGATGTAGTAAGTTTGGACAAGCAGGTACTACCCATGAGTTCAGATCCTGAATCTAAGCAAGAGGTTCCCATGTGTATGGACCCTGAATCCAAGCAGAAATTACCTGTAGGTACAGACCCTGAATGTAACCTAGAAGCAGCCGTGTGTGCAAGCACTGAAGTTAAACAGGAAGACCCTGTAAATATGGGGCCTGAAGCCAAACAGCAAGTAACTGTGGTTTCGGATCCTGAAATCTTAAAGGTAGGTGTACGTACCCACCCGAATCTAATATGTCATAATTGAAAATGTACCCAATGATGAATTTGTCAGTGAATATTTATTGACTGCCTGCAGCGGTTAAGACACGGTGGGGGCCACAGAGCCAAACCCTTGAGTTTAGCCAGAAGCTTCACAATACCTGTGAAAACCTACACTGTGAGCTCTGTCCTGTGTTGTTCCGTGGCTGTTACAGAGTGCTAGAGATTTGAAGAGAGCGATCACTGTGACTTAAGGACAGAGAGAAGTCCCCAGAGGCGTAGTTACAATTGGAGCCAGGCCTTCCTGGGCCGAGGTTTGCTGTGAACAAAGATGGGACCTGTGTCCTCAGCAGAGGCCTGGACAAGTAGCTGAGGCCTGGGGTGTGAAGGGCTAAGTAAGCAGAAGATAATTGGGAAGGACAGACAGAGTCAGATGGTGGATATTCCTGCATGCCACCCTAGGGATTTGAATATAGTCCTGAAAATGATACGGAGCCTTGATATTTTGAAGGAAGGCCACTGTTGGTGAACTGCCCACTCGGTGTAGGTTGCTTGCAGTGCAGCTGTTATCTCATCGAAGCCTCTCGTTATCCTCGGTTACAGAGGAGGTGCGTGTAGACACTAACGCCCTGAGGCATCTCAGCCAGCGGGAGCCAAATAGGACTTGTCACAGCTTTTCATTGTTCTTGCGTTGAGTGTCACCATCTTTCCAAGTCAAAAACCTGGGAATGCCTCTCCCATTTTTCATAACCAGTGTCTCTTAAATCTGGTTCCTTTGATCTGTTCAGTGGCACTCACCACCCTGTGTGGGTGACTGCGGACCTCTGGGAACTCTTTCTGAACAGGCTTTTGCTCCTTTCAGCCCCTTTGTCAGCCTACATGCAGAAATAAAGCCCTGGTTTGCATTTGCTAGCTCTTCGGAGGGAAGCAGTGACCTGCACAGAGTGGGCTGCTGTCCCACCTGCTGCCTGCTGCTCCAGCTGTACCTGTCCCTCCTGCCTGCCCCTCTCCTGGATGGCCCTCCAGCCCCTCCGCTGGTCGGTGCCTGCTGGGCTTTCCCATCACACCCAGAGATGCCACCCATCCTGTGTGAGAGACCGATGTTTGCCGCAGGTGCCCCCAGAATGTCCTCTCTGGTTCAATCTTTCCTTCCAGACCAGGTGGTCCTGTGAGGGCTTGGCCTTGTTGGTTCTCATGTTGCCCTGCTGCGGTCTCAGGGAGTGTCCTCTACCTCTTCTGTCTCTATGCTCTGTCAGTGACTTCTCCCCTCCATCCTGCACAACTACAAGGACCCTTCCCCTCTCTCTGTCAAGTGCCTTGTAACAGAGAGGGAGCTTCTTATCATAGTGATAAGGTGAGAGGTCGAATGTAGTACATGTTTCAAGAGAGTTATAGGTGAAAAAGCATTAAGAAATTTATTCTACCTGGAAACATTCTTAACTGCTTTTTAGAGGGAAAAGAATGTGAGTGGACATTGGAGGAGTGTTGGAGGCAGACCTGCACGTGGAGGTCCCAACGAGCAGTGGGAGGTGGGTGGAGTATGTCAGCCTGGAGAAGGACGGGCCTCAGTGTGGCCCGAGGAGAACGGTGGGCAGAGGAAGGACGGAGCCCAGTCTGCGCTCGGCTTCTGCGCTCGGTGTGGTTGCGCCACTGGCTCTGCAGCGACACACCTCTGCGTAGTTGTTCCTGTTCTCGGCCGTTCCTCACTGTCTCCGCTAACACAGCTCTTGCTGGACGCCTGGTCTCCCTCTCACGTGAGGCCGCGGGTGTGCAAAGGCTAAATGGCGTGTCTGCAGTGGTCGCACAGCTAGTTCCTGTAGACCCCGAGTTTGAGCCCCAGCCTTCTGTGCTTCACAAGATCGCACCCGCCTTCCCTGGGGTCTGAAAGTCCATCGGCACTGGGAGAGGGACACATCATGGTCAGGAGTTGGGAAGTGGGAGAACAGAAGAGTCTGAAAGGGAGCCGCCCTGCTCGGAGTCTCGTTTGAGAGTTGGGCGGTATCTGCTTTTTGTCCAGCCCAGGACATGGAGAAGTCCCATGCCATGCCTCCAGCACCGGCCCAGGCCCGCTCCGCTCACTTCTGTTTTGCCCTGGCTCCTGCCGGTCCCCAGCTCTCACTTCTGACTGTGTGCCTTGCACCTGTCAGTCTGGGCTCCTCACGCACCCTGGCTGAGTTTGCTATGCCTGCGCCATACTCACTGGGCATGGTGGCCTGGCACTCACCCAGTTTCCTCCAAGGGGAGTCCAGGAAAGTTAGGTCCAGCCACAGAGGGCAAGCATTTGTGCGCTGAGAGAGTTCAGGACTTAGTTCTTAGCCTCTTTTAGGAGGCATGGGATAGCAAGTGGAGATGTGGCGAGATCAGATACTTATTTTCTGAAACACAGCAGAGAATGGATCGGTGTGGCTATGAGGTGGAATTAGGGAAATGGAACTGGAGTAAAAGAAGCAACTCAGGCTGTGTTTCAGAAGAGAATCCAGCTGTGCAGGTGAAGCTCCTGTTCTCAGGCTGGTGGGGTGGGGTTGGCCTGAGCCAAACAGAAGGAAGGCTTCACAGGGACCATCTGACGCTTAAGATGTGGGGTCTACGTGTAGTGGAGACTCTCCAGCTAGAAGCAGTGATGCCCTGAGGGGTGAAGGGCGCCCGACGGGGAGGAGAGCGAGGTGAGAGTAAGCTGACAAGGGCCCAGGAGGCAGGTTCAAGGGTGAGAACAAGGCGGGTCTGCCCGATGCCGCAGTGGCCGTAGACGGGTCTCGTAGGTCATCAGGATTGCCGTGGGAGGATCGGAGGGCCTACAGAGCTGTGGTCACCCATGGGCTTGGTGGAGGTCAGATTACAGGAATTTGGTGGCAATTTGGAGGCAAAAAAGGCAGAAGCTGGGGATGGGGTTGCTCTTTGTGGAAGTCTGGTGGAAGGAGCCCAGCAGAGTCTTTCTGGGCCTGTGAGTAGGTGGAGAGCGATGGTGGGAGGAGCGGGGAGAGGACAGAGCGTGTCCTGCGTCAGTGACACTTGGATTTCTTGAGCTTAGAGGCTGCTTCGAAATTAATTTGGAAGTTTCTTAAATTCCCCTTAAAAATTCCTTAAAATTTTTTTTGCAGTAGCATCTTCCAGCCCTGGCAATAGATGACCAGAGCTCACACGTGCATTCTGGGGACACGCAGCCACCCTAGAAGCCCCTGTAGCTGCATGCAGCAGTTACCTGGCTGCACGCGCACAGCCATTGCTGTTTCCTCCAGCAGCTGGATAGGCTGAATTCTTGCTTTAGAAGTTTCAGATTAGGTGAATATGTTAAAGTTTTTCCAAGTGTGGAATGCTATATAATATCTGCAGTAAGGGCAGAGATAAAACATGCTGCGGTGATGAGCTGGTTAATGAATTAATATTATAATTGTAGAAAACTTCTCTGAAAACCCTGTGTACACCAGAAAAGAATGTTACATCTCAGCTCTGTACAGTTGCCAAAATTGGAGGCTTTTTGATAGAGTGAATATATAATTGGTTGTAAGTTTATGGATAAATCTGTCAAAATTCTAACACTTTTGAAATTAAAAAAGAGGAAGAAACATAGGAAGGTATAGGAAAATACATTAGAGGGTATTGTATCTTAAAATAATTATGAAATAACTGACCATATTGTTTCTGATAGATTCTGTATCAAAAGGGGCATTATAATGAAATAATGCTACTTCTGATGATCTTGGTTAGAGCATCATGTAATAGCTCATTTGGGATCTTTGCTGACTTTAAAGCTGCTAGCTTGCCTGCCATCCGGATGTAAAGAAGAATTTAGCTGTGAAGTAGGCCCTGGGGTATGTCCAGCCAGAGAGCAGTCAAGGCCGCCTGTTGGCCATGCGCTATTTGCCAGCCTCTGTATTAGCTCATTTAGTCCTCGTGGATAGTTCTGTGAGGACAGCACCTTTGTTAAACCTATTTTACATGTGAAGGAAGCAGGCACTGAAGATACTAAGACTCAAGTCACCGGAGTGAATGGGCCTGAGCGAGCGCTGATGCGCAGAGGTTCTGATGCTCCAGGCTGTTGTCAGAGCGCATTTTCCATGCCATCAGGGGTAGGGTGATTTTAATATGAAGAGTAATCCTGCAGTGGTGAGACTGTTCTTTGCAGAAACATGAAACCCGTGTGTCAGTTATTACAGACCATCTGATCTCAACTCCTCCCTGAGTGGGAGCGTGGCATCCGCTTACATCATCCGTCTCTTCACCTCCCAGTGGTGGCACTGCACTGCATTCAGAGCAGAGAGAAGCGAGCGCTCCGGCACAGTTTCTGCTCAGTAAAACAGTACTGAACAGGTGAATGAAAGTGGTGCAGTTTCTAATCACAAGGAATTTGTGGTTTAATAGGAGACATGAGGCAAGGTAACGAGTGGACAGTAAATGTGAGTTGAGCCCCTTAGGTCGGGGAGGTGAGTTCTTGCTCACAGAGGATGACAGGGTTCTGGAGAGGTGACACTTCAGGGGAACCTCACAGGGCAAAGACTGGGAAGTGGCTTTTGGGAAGGGCTGACAGAGGTCAGCTTCCATCGTGGCGGTTGGGCTCCAGAGTGTCCACAAGGGAGCACGGGGGGAGGCGGAGGTCTTCACAGGGCCTCCTCAGCTCAGGCTGAAGAGCCTGGTAGCCGGCCCGAGTGCAGAGACTGGGGCTCTGTCTAGGAAGACAGTGTCACTGAGGTGAAGGGTGGGTTGGAGAGCCTGGAGGGGGGCGGCTGGAGCCCTGGGCACCCCTTCTCCCTGTTGAGTGGACAAGATGTTTAGTGACAGCAGAGGTAAGTCACAAGTCTGGTTGGAGGGTGGAAATTGGAGGAGGAAAGCGGTAATAGAAAGTTCTGAGCTGGAAGCACAGAGGCCAGCTTGACGTCCTGAGTTTGAGTGACATTTTCTCTACCTCTGAGCCCTAGAAGGCCTTGGATTTCCTGCTGAAGGTCATGGTATTGTTTTCAAGGAGAAACCAGTTGCATTTAATTGTTGGGCAGGTTGCCAGAGCACAGCATGTCCAGGCAGAGAGCTACCTGGTGTACAGCGTGATGAGCAGCGGCGAGGTGGAGTGCAGTAACAGCTTGGAGGACGCCACGGACCAGGCCCTGCCCACCAGGCCTTCGTCTACCGCCCCGTGCGACAGCGCGTGTACTCCCTTCTGCTGGGGGGCGGCGGAGGTGAGTTGTGGTCTCCAGGGGCCGTGCGCCTGGAGCTGGAGCTGATTCTGAGAACTGGCCGGATGGAACGAGCGCGTGCTTTCAGCACTCAGGATTTGTTTCTCTGTAAAGTCTGAAATAGAAAACGCCGCTCACATCTGCACAGGATTAAGGGTGAATGCACAGGGTGTCTATTTATCTGATTAGCAGGCGGTTGACCAGAGCACATTGAAAGAGAAGTGCCTTGTTTCTGTTGTAAAGTAGGTGTGGTTTTATTCCTTAGAAGGATTTAAGAAATTTAAAAGCTTTGGAAGCTCTTTCCTCCTGTGGAAGTGTCGTGCAGGGTGTGTCTGCTTTTAGAAGACAGCTGTCTTCTTTCTCTTTTAAACTATTCTTAATAGTTGAAGCATTGCTCTTTTAAGCAGCATGTCTGTCTTGCAGTCTCTGTCTTTTAGTTGGACTGTCTGGGCTGTTTACGTTTGCTGTGCCGGCTGCCATGGCTGGGTTTACGGTGCCGGCTGATGTGGTTGGGTTAACGTCTTCATTGTGCTCTTTGCTCTGTCCTCTTTTCCCTATTTTCCCCTTTTCTGACTTCTTTTGGAATAGTTGAATAATCATTAGTATTTTGCTTTATATTGGCTTACTATTGGACTTGAATTATTAGATTTATTTGTTTTTATGTGTTTGCTTATTTTTTTAGCAGTTGCTCTAGGGTTTATAATGTATGTCTTTAACTTGTCAGAATTTGACTTAAGTATTATACCATGTAAGGCATATTGTCTGGAGAAGGCAATGGCACCCCACTCCAGTACTCTTGCCTGGAAAATCCCATGGGCCGTGGAGCCTGGTAGGCTGCAGTCCATGGGGTCGTGAAGAGTCGGACACGACTGACCAAATTCACTTTCACTTTTCACTTTCCTCGGTGATGAGCTGGTTAATGAATTAATATTATAATTGTAGAAAACTTCTCTGAAAACCCTGTGTACACCAGAAAAGAATGTTACATCTCAGCTCTGTACAGTTGCCAAAATTGGAGGCTTTTTGATAGAGTGAATATATAATTGGTTATAAGTTTATGGATAAATCTGTCAAAATTCTAACACTTTTGAAATTAAAAAAGAGGAAGAAACATAGGAAGGTATAGGAAAATACATTAGAGGGTATTGTATCTTAAAATAATTATGAAATAACTGACCATATTGTTTCTGATAGATTCTGTATCAAAAGGGGCATTATAATGAAATAATGCTACTTCTGATGATCTTGGTTAGAGCATCATGTAATAGCTCATTTGGGATCTTTGCTGACTTTAAAGCTGCTAGCTTGCCTGCCATCCGGATGTAAAGAAGAATTTAGCTGTGAAGTAGGCCCTGGGGTATGTCCAGCCAGAGAGCAGTCAAGGCCGCCTGTTGGCCATGCGCTATTTGCCAGCCTCTGTATTAGCTCATTTAGTCCTCGTGGATAGTTCTGTGAGGACAGCACCTTTGTTAAACCTATTTTACATGTGAAGGAAGCAGGCACTGAAGATACTAAGACTCAAGTCACCGGAGTGAATGGGCCTGAGCGAGCGCTGATGCGCAGAGGTGCTGATGCTCCAGGCTGTTGTCAGAGCGCATTTTCCATGCCATCAGGGGTAGGGTGATTTTAAATATGAAGAGTAATCCTGCAGTGGTGAGACTGTTCTTTGCAGAAACATGAAACCCGTGTGTCAGTTATTACAGACCATCTGATCTCAACTCCTCCCTGAGTGGGAGCGTGGCATCCGCTTACATCATCCGTCTCTTCACCTCCCAGTGGTGGCACTGCACTGCATTCAGAGCAGAGAGAAGCGAGCGCTCCGGCACAGTTTCTGCTCAGTAAAACAGTACTGAACAGGTGAATGAAAGTGGTGCAGTTTCTAATCCCAAGGAATTTGTGGTTTAATAGGAGACATGAGGCAAGGTAACGAGTGGACAGTAAATGTGAGTTGAGCCCCTTAGGTCGGGGAGGTGAGTTCTTGCTCACAGAGGATGACAGGGTTCTGGAGAGGTGACACTTCAGGGGAACCTCACAGGGCAAAGACTGGGAAGTGGCTTTTGGGAAGGGCTGACAGAGGTCAGCTTCCATCGTGGCGGTTGGGCTCCAGAGTGTCCACAAGGGAGCACGGGGGGAGGCGGAGGTCTTCACAGGGCCTCCTCAGCTCAGGCTGAAGAGCCTGGTAGCCGGCCCGAGTGCAGAGACTGGGGCTCTGTCTAGGAAGACAGTGTCACTGAGGTGAAGGGTGGGTTGGAGAGCCTGGAGGGGGGCGGCTGGAGCCCTGGGCACCCCTTCTCCCTGTTGAGTGGACAAGATGTTTAGTGACAGCAGAGGTAAGTCACAAGTCTGGTTGGAGGGTGGAAATTGGAGGAGGAAAGCGGTAATAGAAAGTTCTGAGCTGGAAGCACAGAGGCCAGCTTGACGTCCTGAGTTTGAGTGACATTTTCTCTACCTCTGAGCCCTAGAAGGCCTTGGATTTCCTGCTGAAGGTCATGGTATTGTTTTCAAGGAGAAACCAGTTGCATTTAATTGTTGGGCAGGTTGCCAGAGCACAGCATGTCCAGGCAGAGAGCTACCTGGTGTACAGCGTGATGAGCAGCGGCGAGGTGGAGTGCAGTAACAGCTTGGAGGACGCCACGGACCAGGCCCTGCCCAGCCAGGCCTTCGTCTACCGCCCCGTGCGACAGCGCGTGTACTCCCTTCTGCTGGGGGGCGGCGGAGGTGAGTTGTGGTCTCCAGGGGCCGTGCGCCTGGAGCTGGAGCTGATTCTGAGAACTGGCCGGATGGAACGAGCGCGTGCTTTCAGCACTCAGGATTTGTTTCTCTGTAAAGTCTGAAATAGAAAACGCCGCTCACATCTGCACAGGATTAAGGGTGAATGCACAGGGTGTCTATTTATCTGATTAGCAGGCGGTTGACCAGAGCACATTGAAAGAGAAGTGCCTTGTTTCTGTTGTAAAGTAGGTGTGGTTTTATTCCTTAGAAGGATTTAAGAAATTTAAAAGCTTTGGAAGCTCTTTCCTCCTGTGGAAGTGTCGTGCAGGGTGTGTCTGCTTTTAGAAGACAGCTGTCTTCTTTCTCTTTTAAACTATTCTTAATAGTTGAAGCATTGCTCTTTTAAGCAGCATGTCTGTCTTGCAGTCTCTGTCTTTTAGTTGGACTGTCTGGGCTGTTTACGTTTGCTGTGCCGGCTGCCATGGCTGGGTTTACGGTGCCGGCTGATGTGGTTGGGTTAACGTCTTCATTGTGCTCTTTGCTCTGTCCTCTTTTCCCTATTTTCCCCTTTTCTGACTTCTTTTGGAATAGTTGAATAATCATTAGTATTTTGCTTTATATTGGCTTACTATTGGACTTGAATTATTAGATTTATTTGTTTTTATGTGTTTGCTTATTTTTTTAGCAGTTGCTCTAGGGTTTATAATGTATGTCTTTAACTTGTCAGAATTTGACTTAAGTATTATACCATGTAAGGCATATTGTCTGGAGAAGGCAATGGCACCCCACTCCAGTACTCTTGCCTGGAAAATCCCATGGGCCGTGGAGCCTGGTAGGCTGCAGTCCATGGGGTCGTGAAGAGTCGGACACGACTGACCAAATTCACTTTCACTTTTCACTTTCCTGCATTGGAAAAGGAAATGGCAACTCACTCCAGAGTTCTTGCCTGGAGAATCCCAGGGATGGGGGAGCCTGGTGGGCTGCTGTCTATGGGGTCGCACAGAGTCGGACACGACTGAAGTGACTCAGCAGCAGCAAGGCATATTGTAAAAACCTTACAACAGTATACTTCCATTCCCCCATCATTTTTGCTATTCAGTATATTTTAAAGATTTTATTTTGAAATAATTATGTACTCAAGGGAGTTGCAAAAATAGCATATAGGATTTCATGTACCCTTTATCAGATGACATTGTCTATAATAAAGTATAATATCAAAGCCAGGAACTTGACATTAGTACAATACTGTGAAGCAGACTATAGATGTTACTCACTTTTCAGCATTTTTTACACCCATTCGTTTGTGTGTGTGTATAATTCTGTGCACAGAATAATATCTGTATTATTCATACAAGATACGGCCGTGGATGTGCAGGTATCCACATACAGACACGGATGCACCATCCATACAGGATACGGGCGTGGATGTGCAAGTATCCACGTACAGCTATGGATGTGTCATCCATACAGGATACGGGCGTGCTCCGTGGTCACAGAGCTCTCTGTCTGCAGCCTCTTCATACCCACCTTCTGTCCCTGTCCCCAGTGAACGGTGTGGTCAGTCCTCCAACTCAACCGTTCGGTCATTTTTGAGAAAGTCACATAAATGGAAACATAGTGGGTAGCCTTTGAGATTATGCATATGTTTTAAGCATAAATACATGATTCTTATTTTTACTTTAAGCTGTTGGCAAACATTTTTGTGAAGGACCAGGTGATAAATATTTTAGGCTTTGAAGGCCCCACAGTCAGTAACAGCTAGTGAGCTCTGCAGAGGCGGCCGCCCTAGACACAAATCCAGAAGGGCGTGGTTGTGCCCTGAAGCTTTGTCTAGTTTTCCCATGTCACAAAGTGTGAATTGTATGTCATTGGTCTCTGCCACAGAATGTTCTTCTTTCAATAATTTTCTGATCGTTTAAAGCAATATGAAGAGCGTTATTAGCTTTCAGACTGAGTAAAGGCAAGCCAGGCAGGCATGGCCTGTGAGCTGTGCTTTCGATTGTTCTGGAAAGGAGTCAGTCAGCGAGTCGATGTCTGCCGTGTGTGCGGTTTCTGGCGCTCTTTTTGCAGAAACAGAGTTCTGCTGGAGGTGGAGCTGTAGACGCTTTTGTCCGGTACTTCACGGGTGTCACTCTGCTGTCCAGCTGCGTTTTCCTGAGGTGACCGTGGTCCTTCTGACTGTTGGACCCGCAGGTTGTGAGTGTTCCTCTGGCTGTCCTTAGGGTTTCCTGCTGACTGCTGGTTTTCAGCCCCTGTTGAAGCTGAACTTTGGAGTCATTTCCTCCAGCTCTTGAGCTCCTTGGGTCTGTGAGTTTCTGTTCCCTGTTGACTGTGAGAGCACCGTTTCGCTGAACACTGTCTTCTGTGTCCCTGTCCCTCTAGGCCCATATCACAGGCCTGGCTCACACCTCACAGCGCCCCTCAGGCACCCAGGCTCTTTGCTAAGCCGCTTCCATCTGTGCTTCAGCTTGGGCCCTCTCGTTGCTCTGGTTTCACATTTACAGGGCCTTTCTTCTGTAGTGTCTAGGCTGCTACTAACCTATCCAGTGAAACTGTCATTTCATATGCTGTGTTTTTGGTATTTTAAAAAACTCTTCCATTTCTTTCTTCCCTGTCTTCATGTTTTCCTTTAAATCCTTAAACTTGTTTGCAGTGCCTGTTTTCAAGTCCTTAGCTACTAATTCCATCATCCCTGTTGTTGCTGGGCCTGTCTGTTGATTGCCTTTTCTCCTTCGGTGGGTCCACGTGTTTCTGCTTACCCTCGTGTCCAGTATTGTACTGTACTCCAGAAGGTTTTGGATCTGTGAAGTGTCTTGCCTTTTGTCCTATAAGGGGTCATTTACCTGATCCTTGCAGGGTTTGCCTGAAGCCTTGTTAGGCAGTCTGGGGAGCCTCAGGAGATGGAGAGGCCCTGTTCCTGAGGCTGGGGCCTCCTGGGCTGTCCCCGCGTGCCGGCGTCAGGCGCGGCCCCTGCACACGCTGGCCTTGTGTGGCCCCAGGGTCGCATGGCCCCTGGCCGTCTGCCTGGCCTTTTCCTGGGCATAACGCACCCGGCCCTCGGGGCTGGCTCTGGCTCTGCTCACAGCCCTGCTGTCAGGACGGCCTGTCCTCTCCGAGCCCTGCTTTGCCCTGCCCTCCTCTGCTCTCCTGCTCTTCTGGGCTCTTACAGCCTCAGCTGCCATCTGCATGGCGCCCTGGGTCCTCAGGCACTTCTCGGGTCCTCTGCGGGAAGGCTGTGGCTGCAGCCCCGCAGTCCCTGTCTCGGCCACACCTTCCCTCCTCTCTTGCTGGAGGTGCCGACGGAGGCGAGCGCTGCTGTGGTGCTCGCACCTTTTTGTGGCTTTTCTTTGCCCTTGGAGGGTTCTGTCCTGCGTATGGGTACATTTTTCTCCCATCCGTATGTCTATTGTGTGTTATTGGAGCTGCTCAGAAGTGATGCTGGACCTCCTGGACTGATGTTTTGTTTCTTCATCTTACTTCCAATTTATTTTTCCTGCATTTGGGGAACATTTTAACACTTCATTCTCAGCTCTTTGAGAGGTTTCCCTCTCTCCTTCCTGTCTCATTCCTCTCTCCTTTGAGACCTTGCTCATCTTACTGACACTTCTCCTGGAAGTAGAATTCCTGCTGGAAGCCTTGAACCTCGCTGGTGGGAGGCTGGCAGAAGTGGGTTTGCCCCCTTTATACCAAGGGCTTTCTTTCACTTGCATTGCTTTAAGAATCAACTCCATGTTGACAGATACAAAATGCATTTTCCGACTCAAGCCATCCTTCTGATCAGTTCTCTTTATCTCTCAGGCCCTTAAACACTCACTCCCCCAGATTCCTCCCTTCTTCCCTCATCAAAAGTGATTTTCCGTCCCTCACTGGGACCATCTTGCGTGTGGGAGAGGGGTGGTTGGGTGGGGAAGTGGGGGAGGAAGGAGGTGCCCCAGAGGGCCACTGACCCAGTGTCTCCTCTCCCTCCCTGGAAAAGAAGTGGTTTCCTCTCTGAGGGCGCCGTGTGCTCTTCCTTCTTCAGCAGATCATGGTTTGTACTTGACCGTGTGCATCGCCCATGGCTGCCTTCCCACCGGGCTGAGCAGGGCCTGGTCAGGGGCATTCTGCTGCCCCTGGCAGATGTCTCAGCGTGAATGTGACCGATATGTGTGTTTAAAACACTGCCTCTTCAGAAGTGCTTGCATTTAGCAAGGCATTCCTTGGAAAAGGATTACTCTGATGGTTGAATTTCAGACACCGGGAGAGCAATGGTCCCTCAGACGCCGCTACACGAGCAGCTGTCTCTAAGCCTTGTCTGACGGGCGGGCGGGAGCTACTTGTTTGGAGTGAGGTTTAGAGTCAAAGGTGCCTTTAGCTCCACAGTCACTGACTCTTCACACCAGAGCTCCTGCAGGTGTGCAGCTGTGGACACTGGAGGTCTGAGCCAAAGCATGACACCAAGTTGATGCCCTCGTCCCTCAAAGTTCCTCTTTATGGGCAAGATTTGGACTCCAGATCTGTTGGATGCTCCAGTAGTCTGTAGTGTTGGAAGGCGCCTCTTCAGGGAGTGCTTGGCCACTGCCACTCCTCCCCGTACGTATGTAGCTGAGCATATGGTGTTTAGACAGCTCAGTGGCGTCATGGCCAAGACAGGGGAGAAACCCTGCAGTCGCTCAGTCCTCAGCCGCCCTTGGCTTCATGCCTGTTCTCACCCCTGATTTTACAGTGGCTGTTTCTCAGTCTCCCTAGTGATAACCTTAGATAAAGTCATTGGGAAGCGTGATGCATCTTAAGAAATAAAAGAAGCTCAAAAAGGTGCAAGAAGGCAGACTCTGTCTGCTTTCCCCCTCCCATCTCCCTGGCTCGCAGCTCAGAGTGGCCCACGCCTGTGGCCCTCGAGAGTTGTTATCAAACTTGAAAATCCCTGTGATTGAGAGGTTATCATTGACATTGCTTCTGCTCATTCTGTTCCCCTCTCGGTTCCCACAGACCTGCCAGATCGTGTGAGAGGAGTGGGCACTTTTGAGAGTTTGTGTGTTGGAATAATCAAGAGTTTTTAACAGGACAAAGGTTGGACATGTAGACAGACCCACATTTTTGCTCCCAGGGGAACATTTCTTAGTTATACACAGAAGCTTTTATAAATGGTATGATGTATCTGTCCTTCAGAAATAGCAGAACAACTTTAGTTGTTATTTTTTTGTTTTCCATATAAAATGTTACAGTGTGAATAGAGTAAAACTAGCAAAGAACTTTCACTTGAGTTTTACTTTGCTCTTTGAACTCGGAAACCAGCAAATCGAAAGCTCAAATGAGAAAATCAAGCTTTCCTTTTAGAAATTATCAAACTCAATCTCCTCTTCTCTTTTTCTTCATATGTAGGCATTTAAGAAGATTATTTTATTTTAATTCAGACAAACTAGATTATTGCAAACATTTCTGCTATTTCAAAATACATACCAGATTAAATCTTTGAAAATATGTGATACCTCAGAGAAAACTCAGCAGTGGCTACAGGACTAGAAAAGGTCAATTTTCATGTTATTTCCAAAGAAGGGCGTTGCCAAGGAATGTTCCAGCGACCATGCAGTTGCAGTCATTTCACATGCTAGCAAGTATCATGCTCAAAATCCTTTAAGTTAGGCTTCAGCAGTGCATGAACCAAGAACTTCCAGATATACAAACGGGTTTAGAAAAGGCCGAGGAACCAGAGATCAAATTGTGAATATTTGTTGGGTCATGGAGAAAGCAAAGGAGGACTGAAAAAACGTCTACTTCTGCCTCATTGTCTTTTCATACAGTTCATAGGATCCTCAAGGCAAGAATGCTGAAGTGGTTTGCCATTCCCTTCTCCCATGGACTCTGGGAGATAGTGAAGGACAGGGAATCCTGGCGTGCTGTAGTCCATGAGGTCACAAAATTCAGAAGCAACTGAGTGACTGAAAAACAGCAGCTGCCTCACTGACTGCACTAGAGCCCTTGACTGTATAGAGCACTACAGACTGGGAAACCCATCGTTAGAGAGAAGGGAATGCCAGGCCACCTGGCCTGCCCCCTGAGAAACTTGTATGCAGGTCAAGAAGCCACAGTTACAGCCGGACATGGAACAACTGACTGGTCAGCATGGGGAAAGGGGCGCACAATGACAAGACTGCGTGCCGTCACCCTACTCACTGAGCTTCTCCGCAGAGTACTTCATGCTAAATACCGGGCTGGATGAGCCGTAAGCTGGAGTCAAGATGTCGGAAGAAACAGCAACCACCTAAGACATGTAGAGATACCACTCTAGTGGCAGAAAATGAAGAGGAACTAGAGAACCCCTTGATGAGAGTGAAAGAGGAGAGTGAAAAAGCTAGTTTGAAACTCTACATTCAGAAAACTAAGATCATGGCATCTGGTCCATCCCTTCATATCAAATAGAAGGGGAATAAGTGGAAGCAGTGACAGATTTTCTCCCCACTAAGATGACTGCAGCCATGAAATTAAAAGATGCTTGCTCCTTGGAAAGAAAGGTATGACCAACCCAGACACCATATTAAAAAGCAGAGACATCACTTTGCTGGCAAAGGTCCAGAGAGTCAGAGCTGTGGTTTCTCCACCAGTCATGTACAGATGTGAGGGCTGGACCATAAAGAAGGATGAGTGCCAAAGAATTGATGCTTTTGAACTGTGGTGCTGAAGAAGACTCTTGCGAGTCCCTTGGACTGCAAGATCAAACCAGTCAGTCCTAAAGGAGGTGAACTTTGAATATTCATTGGAAAGACTGATGCAAAAGCTGAAGCTCCAGTTCTTTGGCCACTTGATCTGAAGAGCCGGCTCATTGAACCCTGATGCTGGGAAAGTTTGAAGGCAGAAAGAGGAGGCGCCAGCAGAGGATGAGATGGTTAGATAGCATCACCGACTCAATGGAAATGAACTTGAGCAAACTCCTGGAGACGTGAAGGACAGAGGCGCGTGGTGTGCTGCAGTCCAAGGGGCTGCAAGAGGCAGGCTTGACTAGTGACTAAACAGCAACAGCTGGAGAACGGGCTGATTTTCCAGCAAAATGCATTTATTTTAAGAAGATTTCAGGTGGCACTTTGCATCTAGCTGTGGCTTTTGGAAGAAGCAGGGAACTGTAACTGTGTCTATGGTAAGGATAATCTGAATTAACAGAGAAAATGCTTCCAAATGCATGTCTCAGTTTGGACAGAGACCTCATTCGGACTAAAGGCTTATTCTTTGCGTGTTGATAGGCTGTTGTGGCCGCTCTGCACTGCCCTCTGCCCTCTTCTGGCAGAAGGAGGAGGCAGGCACGCTGAGTGCCCCTGTCATCTGCCTGCTCACCAGGGGAGCGGCAGGGTGGGGAGAGCCTGCGGACGCCTGGCTTCCGCTTCATAGAAGACGCACACTGTGTCTCTGTCCCTGTGTCCTTCCCCTCAGTTGCTGATAAAACTTTGTTTAGGGAATGAAAATTAAGATTAGCAGTTCCAACTGAACTTTCATCTTCTGGCTAGCTAATTTTATTTGAAAGATAGGAGCTCCCTATTCAAGGCTCTTTAAGTAAATAGCTGTAAGTGCTGCAGTTTATGCAGCAAAGTTCACTCTTGTTCTAGTCAGTTAAACTCATCAGGTGTTCAGTTAATCATTTTAAAAAGCAAAAGCTTTTATTAGTTTGTTAATTAAGAAATATTTGGAATTAATATGCACTTAACCCCCAGTTCAGTTCAGTCGCTCAGTTGCGTTTGACTCTTTGCGACCCCATAGACTGCAGCACGCCAGGCCTCCCTGGCCATCACCAGCTCCCGGAGCTTTCTCAAACTCATGTCCATCAAGTTGGTGATGCCATCCAACCATCTCATCCTCTGTCATCCCCCTTTTCTCCTGCCTTCAGTCTTTCCCAGCATCAGGATCTTTTTCACTGAGTCAGTTCTTCTCATCAGTGGCCAGAGTATTGGAGCTTCAGCTTTAGCATCAGTCCTTCCAATGAATATTCAGGACTGATGTCCTTTAGGATGGACTGGTTGGATCTCCTTGCAATCCAAGGGAGTCTCCAGAGTCTTTTTCAACACCACAGTCCAAAGCATCATTTCCTCCATGCTCAACTTCCTTTATGGATCAACTCTCACACCCATGCATGACCACTGGAAAAACCATAGCTTTGACGAGACAGACCTTTGTTGGCAAAGTAATGTCTCTGCTTTTTAATATGCTGTCTAGGTTGGTCATAACTTTCCTTCAAAGGAGCCAGTGTCTTTAAATTTCATGGCTGCAGTCACCATCTGCAGTGATTTTGGAGCCCAGGAAAATAAAGCCTCTGTTGTCCACGTTATGGAAAAAAGAGGGAATTTGGCGTCAGTGCTGGTCTGCATAATGAGGAAAGAGGGGGTTGGGTTGATGTGCTGGTCTAAATTCTGAGAGAAGAGCTCCTGGTGTTGGCGCTGGTCTTAAGCCTGTTTTCTCTTAGGCCTGCTGCTCCTGTTAGACTCATCTCCACGGGCAGTGCCATCCTCCTGAATTGTAGCTAGGCAGATAATACTGAGGTGCCTTGCCTAACTCAGTGGAACTATGAGCCATGCCATGTAGGGCCACCCAAGGTGGACAGGTCATGGTGGAGAGTTCTGACTAAATGTAGTCCTTTTAAAAAGGACTTTTTAAAAAGGTGGAGACGGGAATGGCTATCCACTTCAGTATTCTTGCCTTGAGAACCCCATGAAAAGGCAAAAAGATTTGACACTGAAAGATGAACTCCTCTGGTCAGTAGGTGCCCAAAATGCAACTGGGGAAGAGTGGAGAAATAGATCCAGAAAGAATGAAGAGGCTGAGCCAAAACAAAAACAGCGCCCAGTTGTAGATGTGACTGGTGATAGAAGTACCAACTCCAAAGCTGTAGAGAACAATACTTCATAGGAACCTGGTGTTAGGTCCATAAATCAAGGTAAATTGGAAGTGGTCAAACAGGAGATGGCCAGAGTGAGCATCATCATTTTAGGAATTGGTGAACTAAAATGGACCAGAATGAGCGAATTTCATTCAGATGACCGTTACATCTACTACTGTGAGCAAGAATCCTTAGAAGAAATGGAGTAGCCCTCATAGTCAACAAGAGTCCCAAACACAGTACTTAGAGGCAGTCTCAAAAATGACAGAATGATCTCTGGTCGTTTCCAAGGCAGATCATTTAATATCACAGTAATCCAAGTCTGTGCCCCAGCCACTAATGTCAAAGAAGCCAAAGTCGAATGGTTCTGTGAAGACCTACAAAACCTTCTAGAACTAACACCAAAAAAAAAAAAAAAAAGTCCTTTTCATCATAGGGGACTGGAATGCAAAAGTAGGAAGTCAAGAGATACCTGGAGTAATAGGCAAATTTGGCCTTGGGGTACAAAATGAAGCAGGGAGAAGGCTAACAGAGTTTTGCCAAGAGAACGCACTGGTCAGAGCAAACACCCTCTTCCAACACCAAAAGATACAACTCTGCACATGGATGTCACAAGATGGTCAGTACCAAAATCTGATTGATTATATTCTTTGCAACTGAAGATGGAGAAGCTCTATAGTCAGCAAAAACAAGAATGGGAGTTGACTGTGGCTCAGATCATGAGCTCCTTATTGCAAAATTTAGGCTTTAATTGAAGAAAGTAGGGAAAACCACTAGACCATTCAAGTATGACCTAAATCAAATCCCTTATGATTATACAGAGGAAGTAGCAAATAGATTCAAGGGATTAGGTCTGATAGATAGAGTATCTGAAGAACTATGGACAGAGGTTTGTAGCATTGTACAGGAGGTGGTGATCAAAACCATCCCCAAGAAGAAGAAAAAATGGAAAAAGGCAAAATGGTTGTCTGTGGAAGCCTTACGGATAGCTAAGAGAATAGAAGTAAAAGGCAAAGGAGAAAAAGGAAAGATATATCCATTTGAATGCTGAGTTCCAAAGAATAGCAAGGAGAGTTAAGAAAGCCTTCTTAAGTGGTCAATGCAAAGAAATAGAGAAAAACAATAGAATGGGAAAGACTAGAGATCTCATCAGAAAATTAGAGATACCAAGGGAACACTTCATGCAAAGATGGGCTCGATAAAGGACAGAAATGGTATGGACCTAACAAAAGCGGAAGATATTAAGAAGAGGAGGCAAGAATACACAGAAGAACTATACAAAAACATATCTTCATGACCCAGATAACCATGATAGTGTGATCACTCACCTAGAGCCAGACATCCTGGAGTGTGAAGTCAAGTAGGCCTTAGGAAACATCACGACAAACAAAGGTAGTGGAGGTGATGGAATTCCAACTGAGCTATTTCAGATCCTAAAAGATGATGCTGTGAAAGAGCTGCACTCAATATGCCAGCAAATTTGGAAAACTCAGCAGTAGCCACAGGACTGGGAAAGGTCAGTTTTCATTCTTATCCCAAAGAAAGGCAAATGCAAACTGCCACATAATTGGACTCATTTCACATGTTAGCAAGGTAATGCTCAAAATTCTCCAAACAAGGCTTCAACATTACATTAACCGAGAACTTCCAGATGTTCAAGCTGGATTTAGAAATGGCAGAGGAACCAGAGATCAAATTGCCAGCATCCACTGGACCACAGAAAAAGCAAGAGAGTTCCAGAAAACATCTATTTCTTCTTCATTGAACAGGTTAAAACCTGTAGCTGTTTGGATCCCAGCAACCTGTGCAAAATTCTTAGAGAGATGGGAATACCAGACCACCTTACCTGCCCCCTGAGAAATCCATATGTAGGTGAAGAAGCAACTGTTAGAACTGGGCATGGAACAAAGGACTGATTCAGAATTGGAAAAGGAGTATGTCATGGTTGTATATTGTCACCTTGC
Source organism: Madoqua kirkii (assembly GCA_006408675.1). NCBI lineage: Eukaryota > Metazoa > Chordata > Mammalia > Artiodactyla > Bovidae > Madoqua > Madoqua kirkii. The sequence goes on along the minus strand of SJYC01047097.1, from coordinate 6,705 downwards.
TTATGTAACATATGCAGAGTACATCATGAGAAATGCTGGACTAGATGAAGCACAAGCTGAAATCAAATTGCCAGGAGAAATGTCAATAACCTCAGATATACAGATGACACCACCCTTGTCACAGAAAGCGAAGAGGAACTAAAGAGCCTCTTGATGAAAGTGAGAGTGAAAAAGTTGGCTTAAAACTCATCATTCAAAAAATGAAGATCATGGCATCCAGTCCCATCACTTCCTCGCAAATAGATGGGGGAACAATGGAAACAGTGACAGACTTTATTTTCTTTTGCCCCAAAATCACTGCAGATGCTGACTGCAGCCATGAAATTAAAAATGCTTTCTCCTTGGAAGAAAAGCTATGACCAACCTAGATAGCATAATAAAAAGCAGAGACATTACTTAGCTGACAAAGGTCTGTCTAGCCAAAGCTATGGTTTTTCTAGTAGTCATGTATGGATGTGAGAATTGGACCATAAAGGAAGCTGAGTGCTGAAGAATTGATGCTTTTGAACTGTGGTGTTGGAAAAGATTCTTGAGGGTTCCTTGGACTGCAAGGAGATCAAACCGGTTAAAGGAAATCAGTCCTGAATATTCATTGGGAAGACTGATGCTAAAGCTGAATTCAGCTCCAATACTTTGGCCACCTGATGCGAAGAACTGACTCATTAGAAAAGACCCTGATGCTGGGAAAGATTGAAGACAGAAGGAGAAGGGGGTGACAGAGGATGAGATGATTGGATGGCATCATGGACTCAACGGACATGCGTTTGAGCAAGCTTCTGGAGTTGGTGATGGACGGGGAGGTCTAGGGTGCTGTAGTCTGTGAGGTCTCAAGGAGTCGGGCACGACTGAGCGACTGAACTGAGATGATGCTGTGTGTCTCTTGGAATATTGGTCCAAAGACTGCTTCCCTTGGTCCTAACGGGAGCTGGGAGGACTGCCGGGTGTTTAGATACAGGCCCCAGTGCCCACCTTGAGCCTCTCTGTCTGTCTTTTGTGTGCCACTTCGGGTTAAAGCTCTGAGACTTTGCCTCTGAACCTCTGTGCTGTGAACAGTCTTAGATAAAAGGTGGTCATTTCCATGCAGTGTCAGATGTGGTTTTGTGACTGTTTCAGTGATTCCCAAGGAGTTGCTTGGCAGGCCAGGTCCCGTAATAGCAGTGGCTGGGTGGGAGCACAGAACCTGGCAACGTCTGGCTCTTGGCATGAGCAGGGCAGCACTCGCTCAGTTGGCTGTTTCCGAATGTAATGAAAATCTTGGCCAAGAGGATTACATAGAAATTGGGCTGTTTTATTTTTAACAACATTAAGAATACTCAGATCTTCTTTTTAAAGTTTTTTTCTGTGTATATGAAATTTAGGCAAAGGTGAACTTGCCCCTAAAGCTGCAGTCAGTGAGCATCTGCTCTGGGCCTTGTGTTTCACGGAGAATGGCTTTTGCTCTAGGGAGCTCAGTTTTCCGGGACTCCAGCCAGAGAGCTAGCTGAGTGAGGCGCAATGGTTGGGGAGCGTGGGAGGCTCAGCTGGGAGGGAGGGAACGGGGGCTTGCCAAGTGTGGGCACAGGAGGTGGTGTCTGCGGCGCGCTGGGGGAGTGGTGGAGGGGAGTGGGGGCAGGGCAGAGCGTGGCCCAGCACAGGTGAGAAAGGGTGAGGTGAGCTGCAGCCGAGTGGGGCACCTGAGCTTCCGTAGCAGTTAGTGATCTAGCAACAGACAGAGGGGCCTTTATTCTAGATTATTCCACCAGCTTTCTGATTTGTCTGAGATAACATTAGTCTTAATAGTTGTGTAAAGTCGTGAACTTAAGAGCAGAAAGGACTGTCATATACCTGCCCCCTAAATGTCCTCTGGAATGGTGTGAGGGTGCTGGGGAAGGAGAGCAGAATGTCCTAGGAGCCATCTCGGTGGTGACTGAGAGGCCACCTCTGCCCCCAGTGATCACCTGTCCAGGTTGTCCTGCCACCTCCCTCCCAGGTTATCATCCTGGTGGGAATGGATGGATTACCATCCGATCAGGGGGTAGGAGACCCACTGCTGGATGCTGAGGCCCCTTGGTGACCTTGGATGTGAGAACTCACTGTGCTCACCGGTGTGGAATTGGTCCTGCCGAGGTGGCTCTCGTGCGGTGTTGGTGATGGATTGGTACGCACGTCCACTGATGCAGCTGTCTTCACTCAGGTGGTTCCAGCACCGGCCCCGCTGTCAAGGAGTGGTTTGTGTACTCCGGGAACCCACTGAGGCAGCCAGACCTCGTCAGGCCCCTGCAGATGAACCTTCCAGGTACAGACAGCCTCGATTAAATGTCAGGGTTGCTCACCACATGATGCAACAGTGATCTCTGTGGAAACATACTTTTCCAGCACTGCACACACACCGATCTTCATTTCTACCGTGGGTCCAGGAGTGGTGTACCTAATGAAGTTCTAAATACAGCAGAGGAAAGGGCATTATACAGACTTCCCCAGGCCCAGTCTTCTGAACCACCCTGCCTCACTCCCCCGCCTGCTGCCCAAGGTTCATGCCAGGGGGAGGAGGGAACCAGGCCCACCTTAGGAAGCAGCTGTGAGTCAGCACGGTTGCATTCTTGCTGCTCTGTTTGGGGCGATTCTTGTCTTTCTTTCACGATTGAAAGTGGGCTTGATGAACTGGGAAGAGGAGGTGAAGGAAAGTGTTCAACTGTAAAAATAAGTTTTTTCAAGGGCCATATCTTAAAATACATAGTGGGAAGGGAGGAGAAAACAGAGCTGTCCTAAACATTCGTTGAAGTACAGTCTCCCGTGGGCTCTTAGTGTCTGAAGAAGGCCAAACTCGCCCGACTGTAGGCGACAGGGCTCTACACGCAGACGCTCGAGAGAGGACAGAGTTTTGGGCCTGTCTGAGTGGCCTTTCTCACTGGTCCTCAGACAGATACTTCTCCAGAATTCTGATATTCCACGTCACCTGCTTTAGATCCCCTCACGTCACTGTTGCGTTCTGCCCTCAAGCCTGTAATTTGAGGGCCTGTAACAGTGTGAGACCTGTTTCTTATAAGTGGAATTGTGCGAGGAGAGAAGCTGAGGGGATGCTTCATGGTTCTCTCAGTTGGTGAGTGATAGACTCAAACCTAAATATTAGTATTTTAGTATTCAAACCTAAAGGTACTTATCACAAAAACAATTTAAGAATGAATTGAGGCATTTTACAGCAAGAAGTACTTTTAAAGAAAACCTAAAATCATTTCCCAGGAATATTTTAATATATATATATGTAATTTTCATTTTATAGTATCATTCCAGAAATAATGTAGAAAGGGAATATTTAACCTTTCATTTGTTATGAGTTAATTTTACCCCACTCCAGTACTCTTGCCTGGAAAATCCCATGGACAGCGGAGCCTGGTAGGCTGCAGTCCATGGGGTTGGTAAGAGTCGGATGCGACTGAGCGACTTCACTTTCACTCTTCACTTTCATGCATTGGAGAAGGAAATGGCAACCCACTCCAGTGTTCTTGCCTGGAGAATCCCAGGGATGGGGGAGCCTGATGGGCTGCCATCTATGGGGTCGCATAGGGTCAGACACAACTGAAGCGACTTAGCAGCAGCAGCAGCAGCAGGATAAGGTTTTAATGAACTCTAAAGTTCACTCAGTTGTCGGAGAGACTGCCTCTGAGGCTTGTGGGCACGTGCTCCTTGGCACTGCTGAGCTGCAGATGTGTGTGTGTTGCCCATTAGGACTGCACACGGGGCCTGTGCTTCCAGCAGGAGCGGGAGCCCCGCCCACCTGTCGAGGGCCGGCATGCGTCTGCGTCACAAGGGCCCTGGAGGTGGGGCCTTGAACTTGTGTTGCGGGTGATTCAGAGGAATGACTCTGTTCACATTTATGTTATTAACGATACAAAATGATAGGATTTTTATATATAAATCTTTTCTATATCCATGAATAAAAACGCCGGATGGTTTTTATTGTAGACTCATTTGGAAGCTGGATCATCCAGGTGCCCATCTCATGGTTTTCCAGCACCCTGACAACGTGTATGTTAAGAGTAGTGGACTCCTGCAGCTTGATCCTCGCCTTCCGCAGGCCCTTGGAAGCGTGTACCTTGAAATTTGGCTTCCTTTCCCCCAACCTGTCCCTCACAGGGTCCCTGCGCCTTGCGTCACCCTCAGCCGCCTCCCTTGCTGACAGGCTGCATTTTGTGCTGCAAGTTGTGGACCACACAGCAGGCAAGCATCTGACATAGCTTTTTGTCTCCCAAACTGGATATTCTTTAGGCAACATGTAGGTGATTTTCTCTGTCTTTGCAGAGCCTCTTTTTGGTCATTTTAAGCATATCCTTGTTTTATAAACCTCAGAAAGCTGATTCACACATCTAATTGGTAGTTTGTCCATCTGGAACGATTTTTAGAGCATTCAAAAATCCGAGAGTAAGCTTAGTATTTCTTGGCTGTTTAAAGACATGACTCACTAGCACCTTGCAGATCCTCTTAGACGATTGTTTTGTAAAATGAAACGAGTCGTCATTCACAGAGGTTACCTCCTTCCCTGTCCTGGGCAGCACGCTTGGGACTTGCCTGTTTCTGAGAAGCTCTTGAGACTTTCCTTCCATGAATTCACACAGAAGCCTTTGACAAGTGAGGACATAATTTGACTTTTGAAGCTGATATGTTTCAGGAGCAATGCAATTGGGACCTATGGACAAAATCTCAGCTGCCCACGGAACTCTGGGTGAAGTGTGGGGGCCACCCTTGATCCTTTCTGGCAGAGTCATGCGATTTTCTCATACTATGAAATGTTTTCATTTTGCTGTTTTTGACTATTTAAAAATGTGAAAATCATTCATTCATAATTTCTGCATATAAAACCCAGGGAAATATATCTTACACAGTTTTGGCAGCTGTTTGTTTTGCACAGTGTACTTGAAAACCACTAGTCCAGGAAATGAGAGAGCCAACTACCAGGGCAGACCGGTGGTGTTTTCGCCAAGCACCCTCACAGCTGTGTCTGTCTCACTCCCTTGGACAGCACAGCTGAGCTCAGGAGGAGAAAGCCCCCCCTTTCCTGCACAGTATAGCCGTTTAAAGAAAGAGGAGTGTTTTCAGTGACATACATACATGCTGACCTTTTAGGATTTCTGCTTGTTGAAACCAGGAAGTGCTGTTAATGTGTACTTTCCAATTGCTTTAAGTGTAAAAGCCCAAGGAATTCAGCAAGGAAAGAGGTCAGTGCCCTTTATTTCTTTACTTTGTTTCTGAAAAGTGTCTTATAACTTGCTAGTATAAAGAATAATGGTAAATGGACTTTTTTTTTTAAACTAGGGGGAACGCCTAGTTTGAGACAACTGTGGCTGAGCCAAGAACCAGGAATCCAGGCCCAGCGCTTGGACACGCTGCTGGCCTGCTTTGACCTCTCATCCTCACGAGAAGAGCTGCAGGCAGTCGAGCGCCCCTTCCAGGCGCTGTGCTGCCTGCTGGTCTACCTGTTTGTGCAGGTAACCCCACTCCCGGCCGTGGCTGCTGCACTCACGCCTCGCTTCTGGCCCTTGACTTTCGGGAGTGTGGCGGTCTGGGGTGTTGCTGAGGACTGGTCCCCTGTCCCATCTCTGCCCAGAGTCTGTTTCATAAAAAGTGAGGTCTCTGTGTGGCTGTACATTTGAGGAGCCCTGTCGGCTGCCGGCCTAGAAGCGGGCCCTGCACGTCCCCGTGACGGAAGCTTGGGCTGTCACGGGTCCACCCACGGTGCGCTTTGCTCACGATGGCCCAGCTTTGCAGGGTGTGAGCTGTCCTGTGCCCCCGTGTGGATGGTGGTTACCACAGGCATGGGGTAGTGAGACTGCCCTGCTGCTGCTGCTGAGCCGCTTCAGGCGTGTCTGGCGCTGTGCGACCCCATAGATGGCAGCGCGGCAGGCTCGCCTCCCCGTCCCTGGGATTCTCCAGGCAAGACCACCCTTCGTGAGTTTCAGTTTTACTGTTTTGAGTAGAACTTTCCTTTATTTGCACCAGACTCAGCAAGTATAAGTCAGTAAATGATCGCAGGATTATTTAATGTTTAAATGAAAAAGACACTTCTTGTGCTGCTCTTACTAGCGGTGCGTGCACGTGGCACCAGTCAGTGCTCACTTTCCCATGCTCCTGAGTCTGCAGGCGGCCAAGGTGGACACTGGGGGTCGGGAGCTGGTCGGCGGCCAGCAGCTGAGTTTCCTCCTCCAGGAGAATAAGCAGCTTCCTTCTCGGGACTGTGTGTGGATACACGGATCCTGATATTTGGATGTGGACATAGCCTTGGATGGCCTGTGTTAGCACTCTTAGGACTGCATTTTGCATTTCTTTTTCTAGCAGGAGAGGGAGGTCCTCAAGCCCATTCGTAGTCACTTGGCACAGCTCTGCTCTCTTGTCAGCTGTGCAAGTGACCGTTGGCGATGAAAATCCACTTCCAGAAGGAAAATACCCCAAATCACAGAATAGCCACTTTACATCTCATGTATTTATATAAACCTGAGGCTAGACAAGTATCAGAAGGAAAATTTCCACTTTTACCGTCTTACTACTAGTAATTACCTTTTAAATCTAATCCTTTTAGTATAAGTCAGCATGAGATAGACTCATTGTTGGTTAACTTAAAGGATACATTCAAATTGGAACTTTTAAAATAGAAAACAAATCAATGCATCAGTGTTATCCCTTAGATTAAAAGATACTATACTGTGTTGTTATCCATAAGGATAACTATTCTCT
>SJYC01047096.1:0-22250 GCA_006408675.1 Madoqua kirkii | reverse complement strand
CGAGAATTTGTGTCTCTACCCCCATTCATATGTGGAAGCCTTAACTTGCAGGACCTCAGAATGCGACTGTATTTGGAGATAACACCTTTAAAGATTAAAACAGGCTCTTAAGGTGCTTCCCTGATGGCTCAGTGGTTAAAGAATTTACCTGCAATGCAGGAGACAGGGTTCAATTCCTGGGTCAGGAAGAGTCCCTGGAGATTGAAAATGGCAACCCATTCCAGTATTCTTGCAGGGAGAATCCCATGGACAAAGGAGCCTGGTGGGCTACATACAGTCCAAAGGGTCTCTTAGGATAAATGCTAATATAATCTGACTGATGTCTTTATAAGAAGAAGAAGAGATGGCAGGGCACATGCACAGAGGAAAGGCCATTTGAGGACACAGAAGGTGGCAGTTTGCAAGCCAAGGAAAGAGGCCTCAGAGGAAGCTAGTCCTGTGGACAGCTTGATTTAGGCCTTCTAGCCTTCAGAACTATGAAAAAATAAATTTGTCTTCTTAGGCCACTCAGTCCATGGTATTCCATTATAGCAATTGGAGCAAACTAATACACTGACAATACAAGGATCTACAGTATTTTTAAAGAAAAAGCCCAAACCTATGCTTTATTCATGCACTCATGTAAAGCCACAGCAAAGGTCAAGAAGGTGTGTGGGCAACTGTCCAGTTACCAGGGAGACAGACTCTCAGAAATCTAACAGCAGTTAAGGTACATACAGAGAATCATAGTTCACAAGCAAGCGAAGTGGGCAAGAGACAGAAGGCAAAATTCATGTCCAAAGGTCAGCAGAGTAGCCCACTGCGAAGGCAGGAACAAGAGTTACCAAAGGTAAAGAGTAGGCAAGTAATGGAAGACACCAGCTCCAAAGGAAATAGATTCAAAGGCAAATGTTTTCCTTTTATTTTAAATAACATGTATTTCTTTTTATTTGGTTATAAAACATTATATGCTCATTGTAGAATATTTGGGAAATGCTTAAAAAAATAAATTTGCACTCACACATAAATAAACCTTACCAACAAGACTCCAACCTAGAGATAAGCACTGTTAAAATTTGGGTAGATTTCCTTCTGGTCATTTTTCTATGTCTATATAACACATTTAAAAAATCCTGACTTGCATGTACTGTGTTGTCTGTTTCTACTATGGATCCATTTGTTTTACTTAACAATGTAATGGGAACACTTCCCGTGTTAGAGTCTTATATGAGCCTCAGGGGGTTGGTCTGTCCAGGGCCAGCAGATAGAAAGGGAATATGGCTCAACAAATTTGCAGATACTTGAACTTGAAAATAAGGTCAGGTCCTAAAAATAGAATGGATTCATATTGCTTCATTCAAGGATGTCTCCCACGATCTTGTCATTTATTCACTGCTTGCTTGTGAAAAAAAAGTCTCATTTTAGAAATCCATAACTCAGATATTTTTAAAAAGTCATCTTAGTGAGATTGTATTACAGTGTATTGAGTTTAGAAATTCTCTATTGATTCTGCCATCAGCCTTCTCAAGTTTTTTTAAAAAATAGCCTGCACTTGTCAAAAAATTACTCTAAATAGCCTGTAAACCACTTGAATTTGCCCCTTCTATGTAGTAAAATTGGTCAGCTTCCCAACAGCAAAGAAGAAAGAAAATATGGATTGGCATTAACCAATATTACTTTTTAAACTAACAAGGTTGGCTCTCTAAAGCCAGGGTTATAGTAGGAGATGCAAGTAGTTTCAGCCTTACACAACTGTTAACTAAGGTTTTCAAACCCTGTGGGGAAAAAAAGCATTCTTTTGTTTCTGCTTTGAGTTCAGGGCTATAATTTCTCATCATGCTGGGCTAATCAGGGACAATTCTGACTTTTCACTAACCAGATCTAGAAGCCCCAAAGGAACACAGCTTAAATCACACCCAATAACAAATTGGAAGCCTTTGTCCTCTGATAAGGCTGGACATTTTGTGAGATGATTATAACCTTCTGCATTTGGTCTTGAACTTGGCCTATATTTCTGTGGTTGCCTCCTGGTGAAAGCCTTTTGGATTTCTACTTCACATAAAGCAAAGGAATCTCTGGTCTCAGATGTGTGTTGAATTGGGGAAAATATACATAACACAAGTGCATCATTTTATTCATTTTTAAGCGTACAGTTGTATGCCTCTAAGTATATTTACATTGCTATGCAAACATCACCACCATCCATTTCCTGAACTTTTCCATGTTCTCCAATACCCACTAAACACCAACTTCCCATTCCCTGTCTCCCATCCTTTGGCAACCACCACTGTATTCTCTGTCTCAATTAATTTGACTACTCTAGGTAACTCATATAGGTAGAGGCACACAGTATTTGTCCTTTTATGACTGACTTATTTCACTTAGCATAGTGTCTTTACGGTCTGCACATATTGTAATGTGTCAGAACCTCACTCCTTTTCAAGGCTGAATAATATTCCACTATAAATATATACCACATTTTGTTTATCCATTCATCTGTTGATACCTGGATACCTGCGTTGTTTTTATTTGTTGGATATTGTGAATAATGCTGCTATGTACATGGTTTTGAGCCCCTGCTTTCAATTCTTTTGGTCATATCTTCAGAAATGAAGTTTTTAGATCATAGGGTAATTCTATGTTTACTTTTTTGAAGAACTGCCATACGAATTTTTCCAGATGATTACACTATTTTACATTCCCATCAGCTGAGAGTAAGTGTTCCGATTTCTTCAAATGTGTTTTAAAGTATCCATGTTCACATCACCAAATCATCATTTCTATCATCCCCAAGAGCTTTTAAAACTTTATTTATTTATTTATGTTTGGCTGTGCTGGATCTTTGTTGCTGCACCTGGGCTTTTTCTATTTGCGGTGCTTGGGTTTCTCATTGTGGTGGCTTCTCTTGTTGCAGAGCACAGGCTCTAGAACGTTTGGGCTTCAGTAGTTGCACCACACCAGCTCAGTAGCTGTGGTGCATGGGCTTAGTTGGCATGTGGCATGTGGGGTCGTCCCAGATCAGGGATTGAACCATTGTCCCCTGCATTGGCAGGTGGATTCTTAACCACTGGACCACTAAGGAAATTCCCAAAAAGCTTTTTAAAAAATGGTTGCCAAACTCTACTGTGAATAAGAATAACTCAAAAGGTGTATTAAAATGTTGATTACTGCCCTCGTCTTGGATCTTCTCATTCAGCAGATCTGCAGGTAGCTCAGGAATCTGCATTATCATACAGTTGTCCCAGGTGTTTCTGATGCAGGTGGGTCTATGTGTTACACGTTGAGAAAAACTGAGATAGAATTTCTAAACTCAGAAGTGATTCCCTCAGGAGCCAAAGTTTAAAGTTTTACCTCTTCTTGAATTCAACTCACTTTGATATGTTAGTGAATTTTAGGCCTGTGCTTGAGTGACCGTATGCAGTCAATGTAGGGAAAATTGATTACAAGACTTCAGGACAAAAAGACTTTTGGAAGTTACTTCCTGACTTTTTCAACTGTCTATATTTTAATCATCTTTTACATTTTCTCCTATTTTTTTTCTGTATTTTCCAAATTTCCAACATTAGATATGCATTACTTTTATTATTAGAAAAATGGCTCTCGAATCATTGAACCAAAGAAAAAATTTTTAATGGTTCAAATATGTCCTCTGTGAAGTTTTTTCTTCCCACTTCCCTTCCCCCCAAGTCATATAAATCACTCTATGTCCATGCTTTCCTGACGTTTGGTTTAAAACTTTTCTAGATTGTATCTCTCATTGAATGACAGTGGTTGCACTTTAGACTGTATCTCTCATTGAATGACAGTGGTTGCACTTAATAGAAACTTCAGACAGGAGGCTGGTTTGTCTCTTTAAAACGGCCACAGTCTCTTTAACAGGGCCACACAAGTGATAGGAATAAACTCTGGAGGAGGGAATATTGGCTACTTTCCATCTGCTCACCCCAAACTCCCAATCCATCCCTCCCCACTACTCCCGCTGCCCCACCTCTTGGCAAGTTTTCTATGTCCATTTCTGTTTCATAGACAAGCTCATCTGTGTCCTAGTTTGGATTCCACATATAAGTGATATCGTATAACATTTGTCTTTCTCTTTCTGACTTCAGTATTTTATTCTTTCTGATGGTATTTTCAACTGAACTGTTTTCTTAATTTCACCTTTTGATGGTTCATTACAAGTGTAGTAATATACTTGGTTTTTGTAAATTGATCTTGTATTTTTCAATCTATCTGAACTCATCATTAGTTATAATAGTTTTTTTAGTGGATTATTCAGGAATTTTTGTATCAAAGATGTTATCTGTGAATGCACATAGTTTTACATCTTGCTTTCCAATCTAGATGCCATTTCTTTCTTTTTGTTGCCTAACTGCTCTTGCTCAACCCAGTCCAGTATTCTGCCTGGGAAATCCCACAGGCAGAGGAGACTGGCGGGGTATAGTCCATGGAGTCACAAAGAGTTGGACTCCACCGACCATAACAACACAATGTACAACAACTTCCCTTGCTAGAACCTCCAGTACAACGTTGAATACAAGTGGCTATAGCAAATATTCTTTTCTTATTCATAATCCTAGGAAGAAAGCAGCTGGTCTTTTGCCATTAAATGTTATATTTGCTGTTGGTTTTTTATTATGCCCTTTATCAAGTTGAGAAAGCTCCCTTCTATTCCTAGTGTGCTATGTTTGGGTTTTTTTTCTCTTTTTGGTCATGAAAGAGTGTTGGATTTTGTCAAAAGCTTTTCTATGTTTATGGAGATGATCATGTGGCTTTTGTTTTTTATTCCATTGATGTAGTGTTTTATTACATTAATTGGGTTTTTATATATTAAACCTTGTGTTCTTGGGATAAATCTTGCTTAGTCATGGTGTATAATTCTTTTTATATGTTGCTAGGTTTGGTTTGTTGAGAAGTTTTGCATCACTATTGATAAGAGATATTAGTCTGTGATTTTTCTTTTTATGCAGTGTCTTTATCTGACTATGTGCTGTGTGCTTAGTCGCTCAGTCCTGTCAGCTTTTTGTGAGCCTGTGGACTGTAGCCCGCCAGGCTCCTCTGTCCATGGCGATTCTCCAGGCAAGAACACTGGAGTGGGTTGCCATGCCCTCCTCTAGGGGATCTTCCAAACCTAGGGATCAAACCCAGGTCTGCCTCATTGCAGACAGATTCTTTACCATCTGAGCCACAAGGGAAGCCCTTTATCTGACTACAGGGTTGGGATAATTCTGGGCTCATAGAATGAGTTAGGAATTGTATCTTCTTTTTTCATTTCCTAAAAGAGCTTGAGAGGAATTGGTATTAATTGTTCTTTAAATGTTTGATAGAAAGTATCAGTGAAGCCTTTTGGTTTTGGATTTCTCTTTGTTAACAAGTTTTTGATAACTGATTCAGTCTCCTTGCTAGTTATAGGCCTACTGAGAATACTTTTTTTCTTGGATCCATATGGGTAGTTTGTGTCAGTCTAAGAATTTTTCTGTTTCATCTAAGTTATCTAATTTATTGGCATATAATAATTTTTATTTCTTTAAAATTCTTATCTCTGTAAAGTTGGTATTAATTTCTCCTTTTTCATTTCCAATTCTAGCTATTTGAGTCATCTCTATTTTTTTCTTGGTCAGTCTATCTAAAGATATGTCAAATTTGCTAATCTTTCAAACAACCAGCTTTTGGTTTCATTGATTTTGGTGATTGTTTTTCTTTTTTACAATTTTATTAATGTCCACTCTAATCTTTATTGCTTCCTTCTTTCTGCTTGCTTTAGGTTTAGTTTGCTCTTCTTTTTCACAGTATCTTGAGATGGACCATAAGGTTACTGATTTGAAATCATTCTTGATTTCTCTTGTAAGGCAGGTCTGATCACAACACATTTTCTCAGTTTTTGTTTATTCCTAACTACCTCTTGAGAAACCTATATGCAGGTCAGGAAGCAACAGTTAGAACTGGATATGGAACAACAGACTGGTTCCAAATAGGAAAAGGAGTTCATCAAGGCTGTATACTGTCACCTTGCTTATTGAACTTATATGCAGAGTATATCATGAGAAATGCTGGGCTGGAAGAATCATAAGCTGGAATCAAGATTGCCAGGAGAAATATCAATAACCTCAGATATGCAGATGACATTACCCTTATGGCAAAAAGTGAAGAGGAGCTAAAAAGTCTCTTGATGAAAGTGAAAGAGGAGAGTGAAAACGTTGGCTTAAAGCTCAACATTCAGAAAACGAAGATCATGGCATCCAGTCCCATCACTTCATGGCAAATAGATGGGGAAACAGTGGAAACAGTGTCAGACTTTATTTTTTTGGGCTCCAAACTCACTGCAGATGGTGACTGCAGCCATGAAATTAAAAGACACTTACTCCTTGGAAGGAAAGTTATGACTAACCTAAATAGCATATTCAAAAGCAGAGATATTACTTTGCCAACAAAGGTCCGTCTAGTCAAGGCTATGGTTTTTCCAGTGGTCATGTATGAATGTGAGAGTTGGACTGTGAAGAAAGCTGAGCACCAAAGAATTGATGTTTTTGAACTTCGGTGTTGGAGAAGACTTTTGAGAGTCCCTTGGATTTCAAGGAGATCCAACCAGTCCATTCTAAAGGAGATCAGTCCTGGGTGTTCTTTGGAAGGAATGATGCTAAAGCTGAAACTCCAGTACTTTGGCCACCTCATGCGAAGAGTTGACTTATTGGAAAAGACTCTGATGCTGGGAGGGATTGGGGGCAAGAGGATAAGGGGACGACAGAGGATGAGATGGCTGGATGGCATCACCCACTCAATCAACATGAGTTTCGGTAGACTCTGGGAGTTGATGATGGACAGGGAGGCCTGGCATGCTGCAATTCACGAGGTCGCAAAGAGGCAGACACAACTGAGCGACTGAAGTGAAGTGAAGTGAAGTGTTAGTCAGTCAGTCATGTCCAACTCTTTGCGGCCCCAAGGACTATAGCCCACCAGGCTCCTCTGTCCATAGAATTCTCTAGGCAAGAACACTGAAGTGGCTTGCCATTCCCTTCTCCAGGGGATCTTCCCGACCCAGGGATTGAACCCGTGCCTCTTGCTTTGTAGGCTGATTCTTTACTGTCTGAGCCACTCAGGGAATGTCTTTATTTCACCTTTATTTAAAAATTAGCTTTACTAAATATAGTATTATTGGTTGACAGTTTTTTCTTTGAGCACTTTAAATATGGTTCCCACCTTCCCACCCCAAACTCAGGAACTTGTTGCTTATTATTGGTATTTGCTTGTTTATTTTTTTAGTGACCGACGGGATTATTTTAGTGAAGTTGATTCTGTTCCACCCTCCCCTGTCTCCCAGTCACGTGAAGTCTCTGATGCTGATCTTCAGGGAGTGCAGCCAATGGTATGCTCAAAGTCACCCTATGATGACAGTAGTCGGCAGGACTCTCTTTGGCAGTTTCTTTCCTTCACTATATCCAACTGTTAAGCTCCATTAATTACCAGTGCCATGCAGCTTGTGGGATCTTAATTCTTTGACCAAGGATGCGACCCATGCCCCCTGCAGTGGAGGCATGGAGTCCTAACCACTGCACCGCCAGGGAATCCTCACTAGCTGACTCTATTGTTTTCAACAATGTCTTAGGGTATAAAATTTCTCCACAGACTGATCCCATTAATCTGCATCCTTTCAAAGTATCCTTGTTGAGGTCAATGCTTGAGATTTGTTCTCATCAGGGCTCAGTTGTCTCTTCCCCTGTTGTCTCTAAGAAATCAGCCAGATTGCAGTTTAGCCTAGATCTTCAATGACTCTAGCCATTTCCCTCCAATTAACGTCCACCAGAACCTCCACTATTTGAGAATGCCCTAGGCTTAAACTTCCCACATTTCAGTCACAAATGAAGTCAAATCCTTTAGGGAGAGATCCAGAGCTCTCTGTACAATAGCCTCTCTCTCCCCCCAGGGAAAATTACTGAGCCCTGGCTCTGGAATTGTGGGTAGAAACAATGGTGTGTTTCTCCTTGAATGACACCCCCACTTTAGGAGCTGAGCATTTGGTGTAAGAGGGCAGAAGCCTCAGGACTTCTCAGCTTATGGCTCCCCCATGGAACCTCTGCCGTAGAAGCTGGGGCAAGGGGAACTGGGGCCCCAGTATTCTCAACAGGGCTTCATCCATAATAGAACTTCCACTCATGAATGAAAGCTAATGAAAAAAGAAAGTCCTTGTATGCTCAGTCGCTAAGCTGTGTCTGACTCTTTGTGACCCCATGGACTGTAGCCCAGCAGGCTCTGTCCCAGACAAGAATACTGGCGTGGGTCACCATTTCCTACTCCAGGGGATCTTCCCAACTCAGGAACTGAACTCGCTGTACTTGTCTAGAACTTAGCCTCAACAGCAGGTAGCTGGGGACACGGTAAGAAATTCTCACATCCTGCCCATTCCCAGGTGCTAACTAGCCCTTGGACTAGGAGCTGGGGAGAGTCCTGTACGCTCAGCTACAGCAGCCTGGGGTGGAATTTCCATCTTGCTAAGCTGGAAAAGGGGAGGGAGACAACAGATTATTGGTCCAAGTACCACAGACTCTATCTGTCCTTTCCAAGTTTTAGTTGATTTTTCTGAATAAATGTCTCTTCATTTGCTGTATGCCCTTCGAACTGTTTCCAGAGGCTCTGGACAAGTGTTTTTAAAAATGAGTTTTGCCAGTTTTTCTGGGGAAGGGTCTATGGAACTCGTCACATAGTCATGCTAGAAGTGGTAATCTTTGCCTCTAATTTTCACATTAATTCATGATTACTGGTTTTATGTATTTTCTTCTTAAGGTGAAAGTTAAGGTAATGAATTGTATCCAGTATTAAATAATACTATAGGTGAAATTACGTTGATAAACCAATAGATCATTCTGAAGAATTTCCATGCAAAAAGGAACCGTAATTAATCAGTTTTTAAGGAAAGAGAACCATACACAGAACGTGGTTTCTAGGTGCTTGACTCACTGTATCACAATGGATTATACTTTTAAAAAAATAGAACATATATTTAAATATTAGAATATTTGATTGAGTTGATTTAGTTATTGTTATGCCAAATGCACCCATGAAGGAACAGATTCACAATTACTGATTCAGCACAAAAGTTAAAAAAAAATTTACTTTCTTTACTTCTTACATACCCACCCAGTTTGGCATTTCTTCTCACCTTTTATTTAACTTCTTTTGAGATAAAACTTTAACAAACAATTTATTTAATGGTTTGTCTTATTCTGCAGACTTGTTGAATGGTCAATTTTGCAGATATATTTTTCAGGAAGAATTTTTTTTCATGAAGAACTGTTATTTTAATAACATGAATTTTTTCCAACAGTGATAATGGCAGACATTCTGCCTGGACAATGAGTTTTGAATAGTTTGCAATGGGGGAGCAAGATTGAACTTGTAGGATTTATGTACCCTGAAGGTACATAAAACCTACTCACTGTTCTCTCCTTATCAAAGATGATCAAAATCTCATTCTGTTTTAGTTCTCTCTACTGTTAACAAACCTATTCCTGAGGTCTCTAGCTCATATACTATTTTTTAAAATCAGAGACTATAAAGGACAAGATTACCATTTCTCTGGTTCTTTGGGAGCATAGTCCTATGGCATGAGATCATGAATTAATTTATCATGAGTGTTTACTTTTCAGTCCAAATTATTATTGATCATATGTTTGAAATAAATACCAACCAATGTCCACAGGGTCGCAAAGAGTTGGAAATGACTTAGCAACTGAACAGCAACAACAACAGCAAAAGCACTTATAGCTATTGTAACTATACTAGTAAATATAACTGAATGTCCCAAATCTGTAAAGACAAAGTCTCCCCTGAGACATATCCCAGCAGAAATAAAAGAATGCTGTTGGCCGTATGGATCTGTACATTCCACAGATTCAACCAATTCCAGATTTGTAGATGTGGAACCTGTGGATACAGAGGGACAAATGTACTGTACTGTACCATTTTATATGAGGTATTTAAGCATCCATTGATTTAGATATCTGCTGCGGAGTCCTGGACCTGATCCCCATGAATATCGTGTATGACTGCATACAATTTTCTAAGATTGCTTTCCAGAAACAATGTAAGGTTAATATCACCCCTTTTGCTGGGTAAGAGGAAGAACTCATGCCAGTTATGTGACTTTTGTTCTGAGATTTCGCCTTTGACTGTTGGCCGTATGGATCTGTACATTCCACAGATTCAACCAATTCCAGATTTGTAGATGTGGAACCTGTGGATACAGAGGGACAAATGTACTGTACTGTACCATTTTATATGAGGTATTTAAGCATCCATTGATTTAGATATCTGCTGCGGAGTCCTGGACCTGATCCCCATGAATATCGTGTATGACTGCATACAATTTTCTAAGATTGCTTTCCAGAAACAATGTAAGGTTAATATCACCCCTTTTGCTGGGTAAGAGGAAGAACTCATGCCAGTTATGTGACTTTTGATTCTGAGATTTCGCCTTTGACACATCAAATTCCCTAGGGAATTTCCTTCAGAGCTAATGTTGGGGGATATATATATATGTGTGTGTCTTATAGGTCTATATATATCTATATACATCATATATGGAGATATATATATATATACATGCATATATCCACATATATATATACACAAAACAAACAAAGAAATAAATACTAAATCTCAGTGCAATATCTTCTTAAAAAAGTAGACTTCCTACTGGGATCAAACTCTCTGGTGAAGTGATTTGTAGACAACAAAAACCTCTAGAGAATAGCTATTTCCTTTTAAAGATTTTGTTGTTGTTGTTAAGACTCCAAAAATCACCCTCTTAATGTGCTTTTGAAAAAATAAATTGGTAACAAATTTCAGTGTTTTAAAATTCTATTAAAATGCCAACTGCTTTCTTTCAGGCACAGCTGAGTTTGTTTCAGCCTCCGGAGTGGTACTAATTTTCATTATTTGCAGTGCAAGCGCTCACACTTACAGTAAATTATCAGCATGCAGTTATATATAAAGTGAATATTATTTAAGTATTGAAGGGTATGGAATTACATTCATTGAAACATAATTAAAATACAGAGACATATAATAATAAGTTGGTGGAAGTATGTGCAATAATAATTCAAGGTAATCACTGCATTATGATTGTGTTGCAGATTAGAGCAGAATATAATGAAGTCTCCATTTAATTAGTGCACTTTAATTCTGAGGCAGATTAGAAGCAAAGGGTACTTTGGAGAAGTGCCAGTTCCTATTTTTACTGTAGAAGCAGGTGAAGATGGTGTTCTGAAAAGACTCTAATTTGACTTTAGAAGTAGCCAGTGAAATGAGATATATAATTTTAACCTCTTATTCCATCACTCTGTTGTATATACATAGGCTAGAACTCTATGTTAAGACTGTGCAAACAGTTCTTAAGTGGAGCACCTGATTACCTGTTTCCCAATCAAGCCCATCTATCCCTCCTACCTTAGCTCACATTATTCCTCCACAGACAGCCTCTGCTCTGGCCAAACATCCTTGGTCTTGGCACTGGAAATACCCTGAACACTTTCCAAGAACATGTATGTCAAGGCTCTCGGTGAAACGAGAGCTGAGGACCAAGAGAGTGATTTAACTAGTCTTCAGAGCTCTTATGGGTTGGCCATCCTATCCCTGCATATGGCCACATCCTCTGATTCCCAGGAGGTCTTGAATTCCAACTTCTTTCAGTCCAGCCAATCAGCCCTGCCAGCAGCTTCCCGGAATCGCTGCCAGAATCTGCTTGTGTGAGAAAATGATACTGTGTTCTGGCCCTCTTTAATCAGTGCCTAGACTCTTTCTGATCCCTTCCACCTCCTGGTTAAGGCTCTGCAGGGCCCTGAAGTGCCCAAAGACCAAACCAATTCATCCTTCTTAATTCCCTCACTGGAGCAGCTCTAAAGCCTCCAAAATCACTTCTACTTCTGAATTCCTCTCACTCTGATTTGTTTGGGTGACTCACAGAACAATTCGTGGACAAATGCTGAAGCAATACATCATACACCATTCTTCCCAATAACTTTGTAAACTTTCTTGAGGGCAATTCCTCCAAGACTTTTATTCTCAATGGCTACCACAGTGCCAGTTGCCTAAAGCAGTTATTTCTATAGCACAGTGGTTAAGAATGTGGGCTTTGTCTGTGTAAGAGTCAATACAAAGGGAGGTTTGAACTGGCAGATATCATCTCAACCAACTAACATCTCCAATAATGGAACCAACTGACATCATGTGTCTCCTAATTGAATGCACAGAGAAAGGCATCAGTTTTCCAGTAGTCTGGCCCCAAATAGATAATCTGAGTCTAAACATGTGGAAACATCAGTTAAACCAAACTGATCCACATTATATAGAATAACTGGTTTATACTGCTCAACCATGTCAAGATTATGAAAGACAAAAAAAGACTGTGGAAATGTTCCAGGTGGTGGATTCATGTTGATGTATGGCAAAACCAATACAGTACTGTAAAGTAAAATAAAGTTAAAAAAAAAAGTGGCTAAAGTAATGTGACAATTGAATGCAATGTGTAATCAAAGATTTGATGCTGAACCACAAGACATTTTTCTATAACAGACATAATTGGAAGAATTGAAATAAGATTTGAGAATCTGATAAACAGTATTGTTTCAATGTTAATTGATAGTACAGTGACAGTTGTACCATGTTTATATAAGAGAATGTCCTTGTTTTTAAGAAACACACTGAGGTATTTAGGGGTAAAAAAGCTTTATGTGTTCAGTCTACTCTCAAATGGGTCCAAAATGATGTCTATACATATCACATATATGTACATTATATATTAACACACATATAAACATACATATGCACACAGGAAGAGAAGGATAAAGCAAATTATCGTAAATGGCTAACATTTGGAGATTCCGAGAACAGGGTATATGAAATTCACTATCACTCTTGCAACTTGCAGTCTGACATTATATCAAAATGAAAGTTTTTGATTTTGTTATTTTTTGAAATGTGGACTGCAGTATGAGTCTCACTGGATTGGAACCCCAGCTTTGACATTTCCAGTCATATGACCATAGGCAAGTTGCTGAGCCCCTGCTGCACTCAGTTTCCTCATCTGTACTTTGAGGATAACAGTACAGCCTCGAGGGGCTGCTATAAAGTGCCCAGAGGAAGCTCTTGGTAAATGATAGCTTCCATTATTAAGTGACCCAGTCCACATTTCCTGCAGCTTACAACAATGTGATGTTAGGGAATCATGAATTACTTGGGTCAGGAGGGAATACTATATGAGTTTCTTACCTACTTCCTAGGGATCTTACTAGCTGCTATGTGTCCTGAAAGCACATAAGGGCTCTTACCCCTAATTTTTAAGATTGCTAGCACGTTCAGATTAAAGAAGGCTTAGTTGGCTTTGGAACCCCAGGGCTAAATGACAATAGGATGATTGATCACCCTATAGGTAGGTGACACATGGCTGCCCATTGGGACAGAATGGGCTTTAATACATCACCAGGTGAACTGCGTGTGCTTTGGGCTGGATGTGGGTATCTGTCCTTCTCTCTTACCAAACAGAGAGCTGTTTGGAATAGTTCAGAATCTCATTTGTTTTCCTGAACTTGAGTTCTAAATTCAGAGTGACATCTACATGGGAAAGAAAGGAATAATTATAGACCAAGTCTAGACCAAGTCCTGTATTTTACCAAAGAGGAAAACAAGGCCCAGAATGCCAATGAGACAGGTTTCTGATTACCCCCTGCCCCATGTTTTAGCACGTGGAGGGCTAGAGCAAGACTCCTAACTCTCATGTCATTGTCCTTCACACCAGGCCAATGCTTTGCAGCACTGGGCTTGGTAGAGTCAAGGAATTCAAAGAAGCTTGTGTAAAGGGCACCGGGGAAACCAGAATTGAAAGATACATTGTACCCCAATAGCAAGACTCCTAACTCTCATGTCATTGTCCTTCACACCAGGCCAATGCTTTGCAGCACTGGGCTTGGTAGAGTCAAGGAATTCAAAGAAGCTTGTGTAAAGGGCACCGGGGAAACCAGAATTGAAAGATACATGTGTACCCCAATGTTCACCGCAGCACTGTTTACAATAGCCAGGACGTGGGAAGATGTCCATCGGCAGACAAGTGGATAAGAAAGCTGTGGTACATATATACAATGGAGTATTACTCAGCCATTAAAAAGAATACATTTGAATCAGTTCTAATGAAGTGGATGAAACCAGAGCCTATCATACAGAGCCAAGTAAGTCAGAAAGAAAAACACCAATACAGTATATTAATTTAGAAAGATGGTAACAATGACCCTGTATGCAAGACAGCAAAAGAGATACAGATGTAAAGAACAGACTGTTAGACTCTGTGGGAGAAGGTGAAGGTGGGATGATTTGAGAGAATAGCACTGAAATATGTATATTATCATATGTGAAATAGATTGCCAGTCCAGGTTCGATGCAGGAGACAAGGTGCTCAGGGCTGGTGCACTGGGATGACCCAGAGGGATGGGATGGGGAGGGAGGTGGGAGGGAGGATCAGGATGGGGAACACATGAACACTCATGGCTGATTCATGTGAATGTATGGCAAAACCCACCACAATACTGTAAAGTAACTAGCCTCCAATTAAAATTAAAACCAAAAAAAAAAAGTTTCAGAATTATCCAAGTGTTACTTCAGAGGCAATGACCCTGGGTGGAAGTAACAGCTGAAATGCAGTGGATTTTTTTTTTTTTTGTTTTAAATGTGGGCATTTAATTCTCAAAAGATAGAAAGAAAGAAGCTTGTGTAAAGGGAACAATATGAACAAAGCGCCAATGATCCACCCTTGCAGGCTCACACCAGTCACAACTACAGGGCTTCTCTGCTGAGGGTTGCAAGGACCCCAGGTCACAGCGATGCAGGCAGTATAGATGACAACATTTGCTGACACTTGGGCAATAGCTTTCTGTGGACCCAGGTAGTGAATTTCATATTTCCTCAAATTGTGTTGTTTCTACTTCACTGGCCAAAATAAAGTGTTTGGATTTCATTACACAGCTTGCTCCCATGATTTTTATACCCTTTTTCTTATTTCTTAGCCAAGAGGCTTATTACCACTTTCTCTGGTTCTAGTTTCTGCCACGCTGCTTCAGCAATCTTCCTAGTTTCTGCTTTGCTGTGACTGTCTTGGACTTGAGATATTAAGTGTGGCTTTGGTATCAAGTTCACAGCTGACCTTGAACTTGACTAATTCAGAGAGCACAGGACAGCTGTAGAAGGAAAATTCAGAGTTTACTTTTGTTAACGGTTGAGAAATCTACTGGGGCTGGTGCACTGGGATGACCCAGAGAGATGATATGAGGAGGGTGGTGGGAGGGGGGTTCAGGGTTGGGAACTCATGTACACCTGTGGTGGATTCATGTCAATGTATGGCAAAACCAATATAGTATTGTAAAGTAAAAAAAATAAAATTAAAAAAACAAACAACTTGAACTTAGATTTGAAAAACCATAGACTCTGGGGAGGGAGGTGGGAGGGATGTTCAAGTGGGAGGGGACATGGGTTAACCCTATGGCTGATTCATATTGATGTTTGGTAGAAACCAACACAATCTTGTAAAATAATTATTCTTCAGTTAACAATACATAAATTAAAAAAAACCAAAACCCATAGACTCTTGGAGCTGGACATTTCTTTAGAATTCATCACACCCCCTGAGAGAATTTTCTGTTGTCTCAAACATCTGAAAACAGGGACAATCAATTTTTATCAAATTTTCCTGAACAAAGGTGGTACAGTTAGCATGGAAACTAAATGGAAGAATTGTTTCTCCCCAGCATACGGCTTCTTCTTTAAAGGAAGTTCTCAAGGCTGAAGAGCTAAGTGAGAATCTGATAGCAACCAAATTCTAGAATGTTCGAAAAAAGCAATCTGTTTTGACAGAAGCATGCACCCGTAAGAGAGCAGAGCAGATTTTTGAATTCACTATGAGGCTCATGTTATTTGCTTGGCAAGGTGTGAAGACACATTTCAGAATGTCGCATAGGCTTCCAATGCAGTGATGTGGTGAATATCACATGTGGTGCTCTCGCAAGGATCTTTACTTTGAATACTTATATATAACCAAAACATCAGGAGTCAGCATCTCTAAATTTGAATTTTAAAACATTGGTATTGCTAAAAAGTCAAATAAATTTATCCCAACATCCAGAATCTTGACTTTCAACTCTTAGATCTGAACATATTCTCTTTGTTTGGCTGCACAGTGTGGCATGTGTGATCTTAGTTCCTGGACCAGGGATTGAACCCTCACCCCCTGCACTGGAAACTCAGAATCAACCACTGAGCCACCAGGGAAGTCCCTGAAGGTATTCTCTTAAGGAAAACATTTAGATGCCTAAGCTAGTAGATTCTCTCTTGGTAAGAGCAATGCCTTTCTGTAGAGAAAACTCATAAAATGTAAAGATAATGTTTTTCTCCATTTAGTGATGTGAATAGTTCTGGGAAAATGGGAGCACTTCATTTTTGTCAACCTTGACTTCTGGCAGATGTGTGCAGCCTGCCACTTGTCCTCAAGGAAGATATGTAATGACAGAAGACCTCCAAAGAATCAGTGAACCACCGACAGCAGTCAGCATTTGCTCAAGGGGAAAATGGAGAAGAAGCAATAGCCCAGAAACCTGGCTGCTCAGTTAAGTTTCAAGAAAGCAGGTTTTCGAAGGGAGGGATAACTCAGGAGCTTGGGATGAACATATACACTCAATTATATATAGGACAAATTACCAACAGGGACCTACTGTATAACACAAGGAACTCTACTCAGTATTGTGTAAAAGCCTATTTGAGAAAAGGAAGAAGGGATATATGTATAACTAAATCACTTTGCTGTACACTTGACACAAGCACAGCTTTATAAATCAACTATACTCAAATATAGGTGCCTAATATGCTACTGGAGAAAAGTGGAGAAATAATTCCAGAAAGAATGAAGAGACAGAGCCAAAGCAAAAACAACGCCCAGCTGTAGATGTGACTGGTGATGGAAGTAAACTCCCATGCTGTAAAGAGCAATATTGCATTGGAATCTGGAATGTTTGGACCACAAATCAAGGTAAATTCGAAGTGGTCAAACAGGAGATGGCAAGAATGAACATTGATGTTTTAGGAATCAGTGAACTAAAATGGACTGCAATGGGTGAATTTAGTTCAGATGACCATTATATATACTACTGTGGGCAAGAATCCCTTAGAAGAAATGGACTAACCCTTATATTCAACAAAAGAGTCTGAAATGCTGTACTTGGGTGCAATCTCAAAAATGACAGAAAGATCTCTGTTCATTTCCAAGGTAAATCATTCACTATCACAGTAATACAATTCTATGCCCCAACCAGTAACACTGAAAAAGCTGAAATTGAATGGTTCTATGAAGACCTACAAGATCTTCTAGAACTAACACCCAAAAAAGATGTCCTTTTCATCTTAGGGGACTGGAATACAAAGGTAAGAAGTCAAAAGATACCTGGAGTAACAGGTAAATTTGACCTTGGAGTACAGAATGAAGCAGGGCAAAGGCTAACAGAGTTTTGCCAAGAGAACACACTGGTCATAGAAAACACCCTCTTCCAACAACACAAGAGAAGACTCTACACATGGACATCACCAGATGGTCAATACCAAAATCAGATTGATTATATTCTTTGCAGCCAAAGATGGAGAAGCTGTATACAGTCAGCAAAAACAAGACTGGGAGCTGACTGTGGCTCAGATCATGAACTCCTTATTGCCAAATTCAGACTTAAATTGAAGAAAGTAGGGAAAACCACTAGACCATTCAGGGATGACCTAAATCAAGTGCTTTACAATTATACAGTGGAAGTGAGAAATAGATTCAAGGGACTAGATCTGATAGAGTGCCTGATGAACTATGGACAGAAGTTCATAATATTGTACAGGAGGCAGTAATCAAAACCATCCCTGAGAAAAAAAAGTGCAAAAAGGCAAAATGGTTGCTGAGGAGGCCTTACAAATAGCTGAGAAAAGAAGGAAGTGAAAGGCAAAGGAGAAAAGGAAAGATATGCCCATCTGAATGCAGAGCTCCAAAGAATAGCAAGGAGAGATAAGAAAGCCTTTCTCAGCAATCAATGCAAAGAAATAGAGGAAAACAACAGAATGGGAAAGACTAGAGATCTCTTCAAGAAAATTAGAGATACAAAGGGAACATTTCATGCAAAGATGGGCACAATAAAGGACAGAAATGCTATGGACCTAACAGAAGCAGAAGATATTAAGAAGAGGTGGCAAGAATACACAGAAGAACTGTGCAAAAAAGATCTTCATGACCCAGATAACCATGATGGTGTGATTACTCACTTAGAGCCAGACATCCTGGAATGTGAAGTCAAGTGGGCCTTAGGAAGGATGGCGATGAACAAAGCTAGTGGAGGTGATGGAATTTCCAGTTGAATTATTTAAAATCCTAAAAGATGGTGCTGTGAAAGTGCTGCACTCAATATGTCAGCAAATTTGGAAAACTCAGCAGTGGCCACAGGACTGGAAAAGGTCAGTTTTCATTCCAGTCCCAAAGAAAGGTAATGGCAAAGAATGCTCAAACTACCGCACAATTGCTTTCATCTCACAAGCTAACAAAGCTCATAATTTGGCTTTGGCTCATAATTCTCCAAGCCAAGCTTCAACAGTATGTGAACCATGAAATTCCAGATGTTCAAGCTGTTTTTAGAAAATGCAGAGGAACCAGAGATTAAATGGCCAACATCTGTTGGATCATCGAGAAAGCAAGAGGTTCCAGAAAAACATCTACTTCTTCTTTATCAATTACTCCAAAGCGTGCTGTAGTGCATAGGTTCACAAAGCATTGGACATGACTGAGCAACTGAACTGATACTCCAATAAAAGCAAAATTAAAAAAAGAAGGCAGGTTAACAAATTAGTCTTGATTAAGTTGCCATGACTTGAAACTAAAAGTTGAAGCTGTGGTTGTGAATTAAAACAGATATTTCAAAAGAGCCCAGATGTCTTTTCTCTTGCAAATCTGCTTTGGTCTGTTCTACCCTCTTTCTTCTGCCTCCGCTTGGCGTCAAGATCTCATTCTTAACCACTGCCACATAACTGGCTACACTGGTCTTGAGTCTGTCTCTCTCATCCGACGCGAACTCCATACTGCTGCTAGGGTTGGCTTTAACAAAGAAGGAAAAAGCTTTGTGGAAAATTGAAGGCAATCAGCATGTCCAATAGCAGGAAAATAATGGAAGCACTTTGGTTTATCCACGTGGAGAAGTATTTACTGTGTAGCCATTGAAAGCTGAGCTATGGAAGAGTTCTTCATGACCTGGGGAATGGCCCTCAAAGGGCACTGGGTGACAGAAGTGGTGTGGCTTATGCCACCTCAATCAGGGTGTCTTAGCTTTTCTAAAGCTTTTACTGGGACTTCCCTGGCAGTCCAGTGGTTGATACTCTGCCTTTTCAATACAGACACCTCTGGGTTTCCAGGCATAGTTGTGACTTTCCACCTCTGCTTTTGAAATCCCACCCCAGAACCACATGCCTGGATGGACTTCTTTGAATGCAGCTCCTTCTGGCTTTGCCAGGCCTTGAGATCTTTCTTCTTGGGTCCCTTACACTCCTGCATGCCGGCAGTGACCCACTCAGCTCATGTTAGCTGGCCACTTGGAATGGTCTGTTTTGGGTGTGTGCAATATACCTCTTCATGTTAATGGCTCCTGACATTTGTACCCCTCAGTCATCAGGGCTGCTGCTGCTGCTGCTAAGTCACTTCAGTCATGTCCGACTCTGTGTGACCCCATAGATGGCAGCCCACCAGGCTCCCCTGTCCCTGGGATTCTCCAGGCAAGAACACTGGAGTGGGTTGCCATTTCTTTCTCCAATGCATGAAAGTGAAAAGTGAAAGTGAAGTCGCTCAGTCATGTCCAACTCTTCACGACCCCATGGACTGCAGCCTACCAAGCTCCACTGTTCATGGGATTTTCCAGGCAAGAGTACTGGAGTGGGGTGCCATTGCCTTCTCCAGTCATCAGGGCTATGACACCCCAACTCTGGAGATTACCAAGCATCTCTTAATGGGCTGGACAGGAATGGATGGATCAGGAGTTCACATTGAGGGAAGAGAAGCAGGGCACAGCCTGAGAGGCAGGACATCACAGGAAGAGGACATTCATCATTGGCAATAAGCAGTGCCCTTTGCACCGTGTCATGTTGGAGCTTCCAAGGCACTAGGACTAGATGTCTAAGGGAAAATGCAGAGACTGGTGGAGGTTGTGGTCCTCTGTCTTGAGGGTTTCAGGAAGAGCCTGGGGCAGGGATCCTGGGCTCTGCTTTGTGCCTCTGAACAGACACCCTGGAGACAGATGGGCCCTCTCCCCACCTTTCAGCTGAAGATGTAGCACAGAATGGTTAGGAAAGTAAGAACTTAGGAGCCAGGAGGAGTAACTGGGGCTTGGGTTGGCAAGTGTCAGCACAGAAATCATGAGAAGATGTAGAGTGAAAGGTAAGAAGAAGGAAATTCACAGGTTGCAAGTAGAGTCTCAAGGACCCTCAAACTGTCAGGGAGGGAAATAAGTAGTTCTGGGATTCAGATGAATTTTCAGGGTTTGGAGTGTGACTGGTATTCCTCACTGTAATGAACTTGTTGGGTTTGGAGTGTGACTGGTATTCCTCACTGTAATGAACTTGTTTCTTCCTTTGAGGGCATTACCCAATGCAAGTTACACATGGAACAAACCCTCAATCGAGGATGATCTTCCCATTTTTTTTTTTTTTCTATTCAAGGCCCATCCCTTCCCAAAGATGAAGAGGAATGACATCTGCTTTGCCCTCTCCATTTCTCCCAGAGGTGTTTACTTTTGAGCAAAATGTGTGCCCCTGGACTTCTCTGGTAGCACAGTGGATAAGAATCCACCTGCCAGTGCAGAGGACATGGGTTCAGTCCCCGGTCCAGCAAGATTCCACATTCCTCTGAGCAACAGATCCATGCGCTACAGCTACTGAGCCTGTGCTCTAGTGCTTGAAAGTTGTAACTACTGAAACTCAACGCACCTAGCGCCTGTGCTCTGCAACAAGAGAAACCAGCACAATAAGAAGCCTGTGCACCGAAACTAGAGAAAGCCAGCACACGAAGACCCAGTGAAGCAAAAAATAAATACATAAATTGTTTTTAAAAGAATCTTATGTCCCTTACAGCAGGTGGGATTCTTCTATTACACTAATTGAATGAGATTATTTCTTTTTCCTTTTTTAAAATTGTCTTAGATGGTATATTTATTTACTTGGCTGTGTTGGGGCTTAGTTGCACCATGTGGGTTCTGTTGTTGCAGCACATGGGCTCCCTAGTTGTGGTGTGTGGGCTCAGTTTCCTTGTGGCTTATAGGATCTTAGTTCCCTGACCAGGGACGAACCTGAAACCCCCGCACTGCAAGGCAGATCCTTAACCACAGGACCAGCAGGTAAATCCCCAGTGAGATTGTTTCTGTGCATTGAAAATCAGAAAGCAGATCAGTTGACTCCAGGAGAGGGGGATGGGAGGACTGTGGCCCAACCTTAACTGAGTTAGAATGGCCATTGCTAGGATGCAGGTGCATGGAAACCCACTCTCTTTCTCCTGGCTCCAGGTTGCACCAGCAGGCACTCAGGATCCTATGACCTCAAAGAAGTCAAATCATCCTCTAGTCTGCTTATAGAGTGAGTGGCATTGTCCCTTATAGGAAACCCATGATTTGTTTTTTTTACGTAGACAATGAGCTCCTTGACCATGAGGTGAAGAATTAGTCTCATGTCATTGGCCTCTAGTCTTCTTCCTTCCAAAAGTTAATGGGTTGTCTATCTTTGGTTTTCACAGTAATTCAAAGCAAAGACATTCATTCATTTCACATCTTACAAATAGAGCATTCTTGACTCTGAAATGATTTTCTGGGTTCAGTGTCTCAGAACCATAATAATTGAGTTGGCAATATGAAAAGTCATTTACAATGAAAGTATGATGAGGCTCCTCTTCATTTGATACTAGAAATGTCTTCTATAAATCCAGCTTATTAAAATAATGAGTCTTTCATAATATCCATGCAATTTTCAAAAGAGATGGACATAAAATTGTTATAAAATATTAAAAGTTTGTTCTCTGTTGATGAGAATGATGAAAATATTGATGTAGGCCCACTAAGATGCACCAAGCACATGCTTATCAAAAAGGATAGATGAGAATATTTTTTCTTTTCCATTATAGCTTATTATAAGATATTAAATATCTTATACAGTAGAACTTTATTGTTTATCTCTTTTATATTTAGTTGTTT